>JACJUT010000013.1:0-104167 GCA_020226455.1 Prunus salicina | reverse complement strand
GAAACACTACATGTGGGATGAACCCTATTTGTTCAAGTATTGCCCTGACCAGATCATTCGAAGATGTGTTCCAGAGAGTGAGCAGCAAAGCATACTAACATTCAGTCATGCATTGGCATGCGGAGGTCATTTCAGTGCCAAAAAGATAGCTTTAAAGGTTTTGCAATCTGGTTTCTTTTGGCCTACATTGTTTAAGGATGCTTTTGATTTTTGCTCTAAGTGTGATAGGTGTCAGAAAATGGGGAACATCAGTCGCAGGAATGAAATGCCATTAAACAACATTTTAGTGGTAGAGCTGTTTGATGTGTGGGGAATTGATTTCATGGGACCATTCCCATCTTCTTTTGGATACGTATACATACTAGTGGCAGTGGATTATGTATCAAAATGGGTGGAGGCAACAGCTACAAGAACTAATGATCACAAAGTTGTTTTGAATTTTCTCAGGGATATGATTTTCACTAGGTTTGGAACTCCGAGAGCTATCATTAGCGATGGTGGCAGTCACTTCTGCAACAAACCTTTCGAGGCACTAATGAAGAAATACAACATCACACATAGAGTGGCAACTCCATACCATCCTCAAACCTCTGGACAAGTGGAAATCAGCAATAGAGAAATAAAGAACATCTTGATGAAAACCGTCAGCCCTACAAGGAAGGATTGGTCACTAAGGTTGAATGATGCACTTTGGGCATATCGAACAGCATACAAGACCCCAATTGGAATGAGCCCCTATCGACTAGTGTTTGGAAAGGCATGTCATCTGCCAATGGAGCTAGAGCACCGTGCATATTGGGCCATAAAGAAGTTTAATTTCGATCTCAAAGAAGCTGGTACAGTGAGGAAGCTCCAACTCAATGAGTTGGAAGAGCTCAGAAATGAATCATATGAGAATGCAAGGATCTACAAAGATCGAACCAAGCTCTACCATGACAAAGCAATTCTTAGGAAGGAATTTCAACCAGGTATGAAAGTACTTTTGTATGACTCACGTTTGAGATTGTTTCCAGGTAAATTGAAGTCTAGATGGGTTGGACCATTCAAAGTGCTTCAAGTATTTCCCCATGGAGCTATGGAGATAGAAAACCTCAAGAATGACACCCGTTTTAAGGTCAATGGACAGCGTTTGAAGCCTTATTTGGAGAATGTTTCTCAGGAGCAGGTTTATGCAGTTATAGATTCTCTCGAGTTTATGACGAGTTAGACACACTACCATGTCTTGCCCAGACATTAAATAAAGCGCTTCCTAGGAGGCAACCTAGCTGAGTTTGTGTTCTTTTCCTTGATTTGTTTTAGTTTTTAATTTTTACTTTATTTCTTTCCATGCTTATTGTGCCATTCATTTTTATTTCATTGCATTGCATCCATTCCATGCATATTGTGGTAGAGTTAAGTGGTATGAGCTTAATTTTGTTCAAAGTTTTGCAAGCCTATAAAAAAAAAAGATTTTGTTTTTTCATATGAGTTGACTTATGGTAACTCCAATGAGCACCTCTGTTAATACAGTGTCTAGGAGTTCTATAGGCGACACCTTGGGTGTCTAAGAAGTTTTGGGTTTTAAGCAGGACCATTGTGACCTCTCCAAACTTCCCGGATCCCCTGGCTGTGTTTTCTAAGGTTCTTAATTGGTAATCCGGGAGTCACTTGTATATTCGTGTTTTTTTTTTTAAAATAAAAATAAAAATAAAAATTTTAATTAAATTTTTTTTTTTGTTTTTCTTTTCTCTTTCTTTTTCTTATTATTTGAAGTTTCGTTTTTTTTTTTTTTATGGAAATGTTTACCTAGCCGCCCTCTAACCCTGAACATCTCAGCTCCCTCTTCTTCCCGAACCAAACCTTCTCCAAATTGTTGCTTATTGTAGATCTCGTCAATGGAGAGACTCCAGGAGGCCGTCGGTCGAAAGCTCAAGGAGGAGGAGTCCGAATTGAGCATGGTGAAGGTGCCTAGCCCAATGGTTTTATTGAACTCACTGCCAGCTATCCCACCAGAAGATCCTTTGGGTAAGGATACCATTGTACAACGGGTGTTTGAGGTGATTGAGGTGCTCGTGGTAGTGTTTGCCATGGATCCCTCAGCAGTTACCATAGATGCCTTTCTGTTTCAAAGAGGTAGGGTGATAGAGAAAATTGAAGACATGATTCCAAATTGGGATCTGAATTGTGGATTGGAAGAGATGCAGCTTGCAGCACTGGCACGTTGTCTGGATAATTGGAGGGAATATCTGCTAGATAGGAGGTTTGTGGCAAGAACTGTTGTGGTGAGCAGTCACATGTATTGTACAGGTAACATTCGAGACGAGTTTGGCATCTACTTAAGTATGCTTGACGAGTTTCACTTCCAATTAGTGTACATGACCACAAGGCTCCGAGACATCGTGGAGCAGATGGATGAGTTGATAATAGATGGAGCCCAATATGATTCTTCTGTTTCAGACCCTTCGGAAAGTGAGTCAGAAGAAGAGCCATGGGTGAGCTCAGCCATCGATAGCATTTTGAGAAATGCTATGTTTGAAGGATGAACCGTGCAGTGCCAGGTTACCCTTAATCCCTATTTTGTCTTCTTATATGTTTTCACATTGGAGGCAATGTTCAATTCAGGTCTGAGGGGGGAGGTTTTCAATTTTTGTTTATTTGATTTGTGTTTTCAATTTTTGTTTACTTGATTTGTGTTTTCAATTTTTGTTCATTTGATTTGTGTTTCCAATTTTCGTTCGGTGTCGCTTTTTTATTATTTATTTTTAAGAATGTCATACAATCAATGCTATGGAGCGGCCATTTCGATTTTCATATGAGACATATTACACTTCACAAAGCGGTGGCTCTTAGAATTCTGGTGAATAAAGTACCATGCTCAGATTCTTGAAGGAGAATAGTGGAGACTACCCTAGTGAGCTATTTCGAGCCTAATTGCTTTCTTGAGAGGGTTTAAAGTGTTTCTATTCCTCATCTCTACTTATTTTTTTCAATTCACTCTAAATGATCTCATTGTTCCATTTTGATTGAATGCTAAGGATGATTCTCTTTGCAGATATCAGGTGCATGCTCTCACTCATGAGTGAACTCATTGAAGTGATGCTAGGCTATGCATGTTCTAACCAATAAATAAAGCCTCATGTCCTACCCATTGTGTGTGCCATCAACCCTTTGAAGCCAAACACTTAGCCTTTTCTTTCATCACCCACAATATTTCCTTACCCTTTTCACCCTATTTTTGGCCATACCCTATAACTTGGGATATGCCATGGCATATGAAGACAAGGATGAAGGTTAAGCTCTACATCAACAAAAGAGGTGGCGTGTACCGATGAAATATGTGCTCAAAGTTCAAGAAAAAAATGAAAGAAAAAAAAAAAAGAAAAAAAAAAGATATATATTCAACAAGAAAAAAAATGAAGCATATCAAAAAAAAAATCATGGACGCCTTTGTGAAGTAAATTTGAAGAGCCAAGCCTTATAACATGATAAAAGCCTTGGTATGTCTCAATTTCTAGTATTTCCTTCCCTTTCTTTCATAACCCCTAACCTTAGCCTTTCATTACAACCTTGTGAAAGACCTAGCTGATCTTTGAGGATGTATGCATGAGTGCTGGTATGTATGTGTGTATCTCTATTCTTAGTATTTGATTCCCTTCATGAGATCTAACCAAATACTGTGCTTCTATTTCATATACTCATTTTGTTTGTTGAGAGAATAAAACCATAGGTTCTGAGTGATCGAGTACCATATGTGAGAATTAGAGTTGAAGCATGTTCTCCCTTCAAGAATTGAGTATGTTTACTTTGAAGCCGTGTGCCTTTGAGCTATAGCTTCCATTGTACACACTTATTGATCATCTATCTTGGCAACTCTATGGTGTTGAAGGTATGACTAAAGTTTTCTTTCATTTTCATTAGTTGTTTTCAAAGTCAGTTTTCTAACCTTTTGTTTTGTAGAGTCAATAAGCGTTTGTGGGTATCGTTTCTGTTAAACCCTCAGGAGACACAACTCCTCCTACTAGGGATGCCTAGAGGTTTAAAGGCTTGTTGCATACGCTCAATGCAATCGAGTTACCTACGAAAGTGGTCTAGTTTTGTTTTTATCTTTGTTTTCATTTTGTTTTACTCGAGGACTAGTAAAATCTAGGTTTGGGGGTATTTGATCGGTGCATAATTCTATATCTTTTTGTAGCACTCTACCCTATTGTTTGCTTATGTTTTTAAGTAAAACTTGTGCTTTTAACCTCTTTTGTGTTTGTCATTCAGTTCATTGAGCTCTAGGTAATACTTGAGACATTTGGAGTAAAATGGTGAAAACAATGTGTAAAAACGGAAGACTGAGTTACAAATTCATTTCGGACTTATCTTCTTCGTCTGAACTTAGATTGGCCCAAATAACATGTGGATCGAAAGATAAGAGTCTGAACATGAGGATGGGCTGCTCACATACATGAATTGAGTAAGGGAAGTCCAATCCGTCGGCCTGATCAGTTCACAATTGAAAATATGCAAAGTGGTGCAAAAACGTGCAGACTGAGTTAGCAACTTACTTCGGCCTTAACTTCTTTGTCCGAACTTGGATTGGCCCAAGTAATATGTGGTTGGAAAGATGAGAGTCTGAACTTCAAGATGGACTACTCTAACGTATCAATTGAGTAAGACGACCCTAATTCGTGAGCCCATCAAAATGCACAGGAATGCAACCTCCAGCTGTTGAGTCAAGGCTTCATCAGCCACATGGGGAGACAAAGCTTCATCAACCACATGGGCAGCTCAGAAATGGGTGTGCTTCATCAGCCACATGGGAGACAAAGCTGCATCAACCACATAGGCAGCTCAGAAATGGGTGTGCTTCATCAGCCACATGTTAAGCCATGTGCTTCATCAGCCACATGGGGAGACAAGGCTTCATCAGCCACATGGGGAGACAAAGCTTCATCAGCCACATGGGGAGACAGCTTCATCAACCTAATGGGCAGCTCAGAAATAGGTGTGCTTCATCAGCTACATGGGAGACAAATCAGATAGGAACCTAATGGGCAGCTCAGAAATGGGTGTGCTTCATCAGCCACATGGGAGACAAAGAGCCATGTGCTTCAAAAGCCACACATGGAACCATATGGGCAGCTTAGAAATAGGTGTGCTTGATCAGCCAAAGGGGAGCTTCACACTCTATAAATAGAGAGCTTCACACTCATTCAAAGATCATCACACTCCATTCAGCCTAGAATTCTCTTCAGCCATCCTCTAACACTTCCATCCTTCCCCAAACACTCCATTCTATCCAAAATCACCAAAACAGCTCCAGCAAGCCTCCCTTCCATTTCCCTACGAATTTCCTCTTCCTCTGCCATCACCACTCACCCAAACTCATCCCAAATGACCTCTTTAGTTGCCATACTCTAGATGTGAGGAAGCTCTTGGAGCAGCACAAGACTTGGAGAAGCACTTGGAGAAGCCTTGGACACCACAAGTAACTTCAGAAATGGGTTTTTCCACTCTTATTGCATTCATTATGTTTTCTCATTTCTGTTTGAGTTTCATTTCCAATATGAGTAGCTAAATTCATAACTAGGGCTTCGATGTAACCTAACATGAATATTCTGGGTTTATAAGTTGAAGATTTGAGTTTCAAGTTTGATTCATGATTCATGTTCTTATACATTATGCTTATCAGTTAATATGCTTGTTTGGATGATTGATCACCATTAGAACTTGTATATTAGCTATCTTGGTTTGAATCAAGAGTAGACACAATGCTTTGATTCGAATTGAACTATGAATAAGAAAAGTATGTAGGGACTTTCAACAACAGGAATTAGATACATGCTTGGTTGTTTAAATTGCTCTTCTATGCTTAATGGGTTCCTAACGCTTAATTGAGGTTAGACAACAAATAATCAAGTTAGGGAATTAGGAACACAAGGTTAGGACCAAACACCATGGCTTAATCATACTTTAGCAAGAATCAATCTTTGAATCCGAATTAGACTTGTCACTTGACTCCTTATAACCCAGAATTGAATTGTATGGTGAATCGAATGCCCTAGTCTCCCAATCTGTTTTCCAGCCCACAACATTCTTTACTACATTTGCTCACTTTGCTTTTATTTACAATTTCGTTTTGCTTCATTTGTTCAACAACTACAATCACTCTTGCTTTAAATTCTGTTTTAGACTTAACTTCTTACTTTCTTGAATTTGGTAATCTAAGCACATAACTAGTTTTAACTTCTCAGTCCTCGTGGGTACGACCTCGTACTTGTCTTGCTATACTACTAATTGGCCCGTACAATTGCGAGTTAACATTTCTAACAACAATTTTGGCAATTTTTTAATTCCCAATCCATTCAAACTCAACATACGCAATGACTTAGAATTTGAAGCAATTGTAGCACAAAATGACTTAGGCAACAATGTATTCCCCTTATATATTCCAAGTGGGCTTAGGAAAAGAAAAGTCCTCATCTTATTTGATTCCAGCAAGGGTGTTGGTATTTTCCATTTCGGCAAATCAACAGAAGAATCGAAAGATACATGAAGAATACGTTTTGCATCAAAATCAGTCTTATTGCGATCTATTATTGTGTTTCCCTCCCCTGCCACTTTAACAGCAAGTTCATTCATGATATCATGCATTTTACAGCTTTTTATTACACCAAACTCATCTTTTTCTTCTTCTTGGAAAAAAGATCTCCAAACTAGTTCGTTATAATATTCATAACCAGCATCTTCCAAGCACTCATTAGAATTTGAAGACTTAACGAACCCTTGTGCCACCCACAACTTAATTAAATTCTCTACGGGAATCTTATAATCAGGGGGGAACAAACTACAATAAGCAAAACAATGTTTCAAATGTGATGGGAGAACATCATAACTCAGCTGAAGTGTTGGTAAAATATCATTTTCTTCTTGCCTTATTGTTGAAAGCTTATTATTCTTGAAAGCCGACCACTCAGTTTCTGGATCTCTAGTGTACAACATCCGTCCTATGGTCCTTATAGCAAGCGGAACCCCCTTACATTTTCTAGCAATCTCCTCCCCAAGGGCCTTAATGGTTGAACCCGTTGGCTCTTTTCCATCTTGGAATGCCATTTTCTTAAACAAATTCCAAGACTGCTCTTCACTTAAACCCCTTAACTTATATGGTTTAGATGTGTCTGCTATTTTTGAAACTTTTTCACTACGAGTAGTTATTAGTATTTTACTACCTTTTCCACCACCCATCAACAAGTTTTGCAAGCCAAACCATTTTTCACGATTATCATTCCATACATCGTCCAACACAAGGAGGTATCTTTTCCCATCTATTATTTTCCTCAGTTCTTTTTGCAACAGATCAATCTCAAGGCTTTTGGCTATGTTATTAGTTGCAGATTGAATGATTTTCTTAACAAGTATATCCAACTCAAATACATTTGACACACATATCCACATTTTCTGCTCGAAATAAGTTTGGACTTCTGGATCGTTGAATAAGAGTTGGGCAAGTGCAGTTTTTCCCAATCCTCCGAATCCGACTATGGAAATGATTGATACATTCTCTTCAGAGATGGTATCAAACAAGAGTGGTTTAACTGCATCTTTATCATCATTTCTCCCAATAATAGTTTCCGTAGGGGCAAAAGAGTGAGTTACCCTTCTAAATCGTGTATCTTCACGACTCACTTCTAAGTGAAAGTCTCTACGAGATGCAATCACATTAAGTCTCTCCTTAATACTTTTAATCTTATGACCCATCTTTAGCCGAAAAGCAAGCTGGTTTGAGCCAGAGAAGAAGATGCACACCTGCTTTAACACTTGATTATTTCCAGGCATCATTTGTCTCCACTGTGCTTCAGCATAAAATTCATCTAGCACGTCATCAGCTTCATAAACAACATCTTCTAGGCTTTGAAGCCACAATTTGACTGCATGAGTCGCTTGCTTTTGCTCTACATCAAGAAGAACAGCTTGGATTTGGGCAACTGTCTCCTGAAGCTTCAAGAGCTCATCTTTGATACCCCAAATCAATCCCATCTCTTGGAATGCACGGGAGGTCAACCTTTCAATGATCCCTTCTGCAAAGTTGAAGAGGACTCTTTCTGCCATTGCCTTGATGCAGAATAAAAGCAGAGGTGAATTAATTACAATAACTTCAAGTGTTTGTTTCGAATGGTGATCGTGAAAAATGGATCATCATGGCTAGTTTTTATATAAGGCCCTGTAATTGGCATCTTTCAAGTAAATATTGGTTAGGCAAGGCATATGATTCTAGCCTACTAAGTTAATCTAAAGAATTTGTTGCTAGCAAGCAAAGATTGTTAATAGAATTAGGATCACACTTGATCTCAAGTAAAGCATTTGGAGATTAGTGAAGGATATATGCCTTGCCTCCCTTTTAGCATATGATTCTAGCCTAAAACTTCCTACAAGCTTGTACCACCCATATACTATTCCCTACAAGATGTACCACGTGACCATACTTAATTAAGCTTCCTTCTCATTGGAGAAATATAGAGACACTTTACCACGAATCCTATCTAAAACTTATTTCTCTCTGTAGGTTGGATTTGATTCTTGCCACTGGCCTAAGATTGTTTCAAATGGTGATCGTGGAAAATGGATCATCATGGCTAGTCTTTATATAAGGCCCTGTAATTGGCATCTTTCAAGTAAATATTGGTTAGGCAAGGAATATGATTCTAGCCTACTATGTTAGTCTAAATAATTTGTTGCTAGCAAGCAAAGATTGTTAATAGAATTAGGATCACACTTGATCTCAAGTAAAGCATTTGGAGATTAGTGAAGGATATATGCCTTGCCTCCCTTTTAGCATATGATTCACTTCCTACAAGCTTGTACCACCCATATACTATTCCCTACAAGATGTACCACGTGACCATATATACTTAATTAAGCTTCCTTCTCATTAGAGAAATATAGAGACACTTTACCACGAATCCTATCTAAAACTTATTTCTCTCTGTGGGTTGGATTTGATTCTTGCCACTGGCCTAAGATTGTTTCAAATGGTGATCGTGGAAAATGGATCATCATGGCTAGTCATTATATAAGGCCCTGTAATTGGCATCTTTCAAGTAAATATTGGTTAGGCAAGGAATATGATTCTAGCCTACTATGTTAGTCTAAAGAATTTGTTGCTAGCAAGCAAAGATTGTTAATAGAATTAGGATCACACTTGATCTGAAGTAAAGCATTTGGAGATTAGTGAAGGACATATGCCTTGCCTCCCTTTTAGCATATGATTCT
This sequence comes from Prunus salicina, assembly GCA_020226455.1. NCBI lineage: Eukaryota > Viridiplantae > Streptophyta > Magnoliopsida > Rosales > Rosaceae > Prunus > Prunus salicina. Next base: position 94,933 of record JACJUT010000013.1, on the reverse strand, counting down.
AGCTTAAAACTTCCTACAAGCTTGTACCATCCATATACTATTCCCTAACAAGATGTACCACGTGACTATACTTAATTAAGCCTTCCTTCTCATCGAAGAAATATAGAGACACTTTACCACGAGTTGAAGTAAAGAATAAATCCTATACCTAAAACTTATTTCTCTGTCTGCGAGTCGGATTTGATTCTTGCCACTGGCCTAAGATTGCTCACATCCAAATACCAACACATTGATATTTATACGTCTAAAGATCTAGATTCAAAGCTTGGTGCTTCCGTTTGCTAACTTGTTCTACTTAACATTTTTTGGACTTATCAGATATGCCAACCTCACTTGTTGATTTTCTTCTTTGTTGATTCATATGACATACCATCGGTTCCACCAAAAAACTAAAGACATACCATCTGGTACATCCCAATATGATTTGGTAGGAAAATATGGTACATTAGGAGAGTAGGTCACGTGGTACATCTTGTACGCATGTTATAATATGGGTAGACGACATCATTTATTTTCCTCCCTTTTAGAGAATAGTATCAATAAATATCCACTTATATTATACCACGTGTACAAAATGTATCACGTAACCATACTACCATAGTATTCTATAATCACTCTAGCTCTAGAGAATTAATTAATTTCCAACGGCTTCTTTGTTTTCAAAAGCAAACATTCTAAGGCACTCTATAACAAGTGTATTACTTGTTTAGCCATCTTTATTCCTCCACAATTAAGCATAAATGAAACAACAATTTCAATATTTTGGTAATAATACTTGTTTTTTGTAATACAAAACAATATCGATAAAACAAAGTAAGGAATTTTTTTCACAAAAAAAAAGTAAGGAATTTTGGAGGAAGAACCAAATTCGGTCAGCCCAACATTGCTTTGTTGCTACAAGAAATTTAAGTGGGGCATTCACTTTAAATCTGCTGATCAACTTGAGCTTGAGGAGGTTCTTGTCCATCAGAGTTTATGAGGGAAATTTCGGCACGTGTTTTAGCTAATTGACATTCTATATCTTGTATTTGTTGATGTATAATTGGGAAATAACCCCAATGCAGCCATGGATAAGATCCTGTATTCTACACTGAGCCTCATAACGCAAGGTCTCTGCTGCTTCAGCTCTGAGATGGGGCATGAGTTCCTGATAATTAATCATAAGAAAAATCACAGTTAGAGATTTAAAACGAGAAACCAATAGATAATGTTAATGAAAAATATATTTTTAAGAAAAGAAATAAAAAAGCTTCAGCTCTTCAAATAGATTTACATTTTAAGAGAAAAAAGAAACTTAAAAAGTTACTACAAATATTGCATTAAAAATTTCGGAACACGACCTTCTATTCATTTCTTTCTCAAATATAATCTCTTGCTGCCAATGTGCCTTCTCTTCTCCCTCCCACATCGTACTATCACTCTATCCTTACTGATCTTTCACATTAATTAATTTTCTTTTCTTTTCCAATCTTTGGGTTTTCAGTTGATTAGCAAAAATTGAGTACAAATCTTTAGATCGTTAAACACCATGATCATGGCATGCTTAATGAGAAGAATTTTCATATAACCGGATGTCAGTGTGGCAGTATCTTAAATTTTTCATGTATTATCATTTGAAAAAATTATCACTCGTGGTACTCTGGTAGTATAAATAAATTTTTCCCGTGCTTAACTCTCCGATGAAAGAGAATTACCCTCAGGATTCTTGGAAGCAACCAAATTCAAAGTAGTTTTCTTAAAATAAAATAAAATAAGACTTACCTAGAAAATAGAGAAAACAAAAACTATTGTATGGATGCAGAAAGTTCGAAAGGATAGAAAGGTTTTGTGGGGTTGGGGGGCATGTCCATTGCTTTTTAAGTATTAAAAATAGTGAAGTGTCGAATGGGTAACATTACCTGGAGCATTTTGGCAACATTGCTGACACCATAGATTCTATGAACAAATCAAGTAAATCTTTGAGGATCATTGGACGGAAAATAGGGAGAGAGTATGCAATCTGAAGGGCATCTCCTTCTCAAATACTTGCACGCAGCACAACGACCAGACATATTCATTTTGATCCAAATCTAGAGAGCTTTTTGAGTATATACAGTAGGTTTTGAGAGCTGCCCTGATCATGCACAGACCTCTGTAAGTACATTGTAGTTGAACGTGCATCATCATTTCATAACATGACCTTGTTCGCATTCCTACTTATTTATTTATTTATTTATTATTATTTATTTTAACAGAGGGAGGGTTCCATTGCGTTCAATTGCAGATTCTCTTTTTAAATGACAACCACAATACCATGTATGTCTATTTGGTTTCTGGGGAAATTTTGTTGGCGAAACGAGTGGAAGTAGAATTCTAATTTCTTGTTATCTTTACTATATTGTTATATTCTGCTCCATTATCATTGTTGTTTTTACAGGGACGAAGAATTGCTCCTGACAAATTGGAGTATTCTTGAACTCTTACAACCTCAAATCGTAATGTTTGAAAACTCTTCAACTTGTGCGGGGTACCTATTTACACTTTCATTATTTCGGTAGTCAAATCACAGCTTCAAGTGCAATTGTTAAAATTGCTTATAAAGAAATTTCAATTATTTCTAGTTGACTTGACATATTGTTCTTCTCGTTTTCTTTGCCCTGGTTATATCTCGAAGTAGGATAAATGTGCAGACCATTTACTTTATGTTTTTAGAGTAAACCTTTAGTTAATTTTCGTGGAAAATGATAAATGCAAGTCATGAAGTTTTGTGGCACAGTGCAGAATCAATTACCAGGTCCGTACAGATGCAAATTGTTGATGCACTGCGCTTGGGTGAGAGAGGCAACCTTCCAATCAGCTTTTGAATCTTGGCCATGGGAATGATTTGTTAAAAGCTGATGATTTCGTCTATATTCTTAATTACCGTGCAAAGTCACCTGATCCATTGGTAAGCTGAAGAACATGCAATTAGTTGAGACACACGCTGTGTGTGCGTGTTTATGTGTCTGATTCTACTACGTATTGTATACATGGTTTAAGTAGGTTGATTTGTTTTGTTAGTGTTTAATCACACCATTTAACCTATATATGTGTTAGCTGAGATAATGAGAGTTAGTGCATTTGAGTTGTTGATATTTGTGCCTGATTATGGTAATGTGAAGAGTGTCAAAGGAAAACCTAGCAAACTATGTATAGACACTTTCTGTGCAATTGCCAATTTTATTTGACTTAAATAACTTGCGGAAAATGCCACTGCAAAGGTAAGGATGGCGTCCTACAATTTTTCTGCATGTCAATAGTTGCTTTTAATAGGTACCCAGTCTCAGAGTCTAAGTGTATTTTATTTGGCAGTTGTTTCCTTTTCATGCAGTTTGTCATGAAGACTTGGAGAATAATGGATGAAAAAGAGATTAGCCTGAATAACATATGCTCTTTGCTTATTGTACATGCTCTATGTAAAGGAGGATATTTGGAGGAAGTAGGATTCATGCTATATACTCAAAAGGTATTATCTAGCTAGCTTAGTCAGCTGATAATAGTGAAACTACCTTGTTAGGATTACTGTAATATTTTACTGTAGTTATCAGAACCACCATTAAGATGCAACCATACATTTACCATCATTCTTTGTCAGTTGTTAATATTTTCATATTCTTGTGTCCACATGTGTTGTTCTTTGTAGTCCAGTTCTACCTATCTACAACAGTTTCTTAAGGGCTTGTGCCAAAATGCAGAGTATAATAAATGCCAATCAGTGTTTGGACTTGATGGAGCGTCAAATGGTGGGGATGGGAAGAATGAAGTTACATATTCAGAGCTTCTCAAGGTATGTAGCAAAACGGTTTTGTATTTGTTCAAATATTATTTTGTTCCACTTTTCAAGCACAAAGCCTTTGACTCATCACTTTAACAGTTGTTTTATTTTTTCTAACATAAGAATTGGTTTGGATGACTCATCACTTTAACAGTTGTTCAAGTATTTACATTACTATTAATCTCGCCATTCATGGCTTCAAATCATTTGTGTAGTAATGCTTCAATGTGCTTGTAAGGGGATAAAAGGATCAGTTTTTATTTCTAAGTGAAGCCCAATTATAGCATTTAACTTTTCAATCAAAAATAGGTCTGTTTGATTGACATGTTTCTCTTTGATGATGATGATGTGCTGCTCTCTTGAATATTTGCAATGCCCGTATGGTGATGTGAATAGTTTTCCTTGTAGTTCACTTTTACCATGCATTTTGTGAAATAGTAACAGTGGACCAATCTATTCTAAAGTTTTTGGGTCATTGATAGTTACTCTGTATTTTCATTTCTTTTAGCTTGCAGTTTGGCAGCAAAACCTGCCTGCGGCCCATGAAATTTGGAAGGATTATATCAAACACTACAGTCTGAGCATTATTCCTCTACGGAAGTTTATTTGGTCTTTTACTAGGTGGGAGATTTAAAATCTGCATATGAGAAGTTGCAATATATGGTGGCTTTAGCCATCAGGGGAAACACTTATGTTAATAAAACTTCTGAAGGAAAGTTGTATTCGTCAAGATTAGACATTCCTATACCTTCAACCTGTGAATTACACTTGAAGAAACTTGATTTGGAGGAGAATAACATTCTGTTCCTTCCATATACCGTGAGAATTCGGATGACCATGCTGTTAATGCAGATCAGTGCGCTACTTTTGGCTTGGGAGTTGGAGAAGTTGAAAATTTTCGAATGGATATGCTTGATATACATATTAGCCAGCCTGTTATGAAAATTTTGAGATGGTCATTCAGTGATGTTATTCATGCTTGTGCACAATTAAGAAATGGTGGCTTGGCAGAATAGTTGATCCTACAGGTATAATAACCTTTCTATAGAAGCTTGTGTTGATTTGTGTAATATATTACAATGTCTGGAATTTTCCTTTCTATGTGCAAATCTTACATATGGTACCTTCACTGAATATGATATTCCTTCTTCTTTTTTTCTGGAAAAGAATGCTAAATAGGATATTCTTGTTTGGAGAACAATGTAGTTATAAGCTTCAGAAGTTTAGTTTTGTATGTTTTGATTGTGATGTCTATTTTCTTTGCGGATTTCAACTTTTTGTTTTAGTTATGTGATTCTCTATCCTGCCCTTTATTTTTTTATTTATTTTGTATGTACTTTGTTCAGATATCATCATATGACATACTAAAGGAGCCCATTTTTGTCTAGATGCAAAAATTTGGGTTGCAACCGTCAAGCCATACATATGATGGCTTTGTCAGAGCAGTTACTTTTGAGCGAGGTTTCAGTAGCGTAATGGAAATTGTAAGTTATATTGGTTTATTGCATAGGCCAATCATCTTAAAAAGACCGATCTTGCAATTGTTGGCAATGTATTTTGTGCATTTTGGTTTTGTTTTTAATTAGAGATTTTTGCGACATTGTTGTTATCCTTCTGCAGTTAAGAATTATGCAGCAGAGAAATTTGAAGCCGTATGATTCTACTCTGGCATACCTTTCTATAGGTTGCAGCAAAGTGCTAGAATTGGATTTCGCTGAGGCTCTGCTGGATCAAATATCTGAATGTTCATATCCACATCCTTTCAATGCTTTTCTTGCAGCATGTGACACAGTGGTGAGTCATATTTTATAGAACTGAATTCTCATATCGGAAAATTTTCTTTTATGTGGCTTTGTTAATTAAAACTTCTAAAATTATAAAATTAGAGTCCACCATATAAATAGGTACTCTATGATGTAGGGTGCTGACCCTGGTCTCTATACAAAAGAAAAGAAAAGATCCTGGTCCCTGAACTTTTTGAATATCTTCTAAGAGTAAGAGTAGAGTTAATTGGATGCTAATTTAAGAGATTTAGTTATGGTTTTCAATATTGTAAATGTTAGGAAGAGCTTTGTTCGAGTTATGCTTTTTCATTTTTGTTCTCATATGTTTGGCTCTAATAATAGGAATTATGTAACATGGGCATATTAAAACTCGGTATATATGCTAGCAGAGGGCAGCATGATAGAAGTATCAATGAGGATCAATGTTTTAAATAACGCGCCTTTGGCGTGCTTTGTGGTGCGCCTCTTGGCGAGGCGGTCAGAATTTGCCTCGAGGTACAGCTAAGTCACCAAAAGTGAATGCTTTTGGACTGAGGCGTTTGCCTTTCTTCGAGTCTTACACATCCCCTTAGGGGTGTAAGCCTTTTAGGAAGAAGATGACTCAGAAAACCGATGTTTGGCCTGGGATTTGAAAAACCAATATTTAAAAATAAAAAAAAAACCATTTTTGGCATCTCTGAGGTGATTTTCTAGTGTTTTCTCCAGCAACATAGTGGCTAGAACCACAGTTACTGAATTCGAGATGGAGTGGGAGAGCCATGGAGAGAGAGCCATGGGAGCTTTGAAATTGGGTCAGAAGTGGAGAGGAAGACATCGGGTCCTTCAATTTAATAAAGAGAGTTGGTGTTTCGAAGCAACTGTTGGAAAAAGGCTGGCAGTCTACCAACCTTTCTTCATATTAAAATCTGGGATGATGGGGGAAGAAGAAATCGGAGAGGGGGGGAGGGGAAGTGAATAAAACTGGGTGAGGGGAAGAAATTGGGGGAGGGAGAAGAAATCGGGTCTGGGTTTCTTGGTTCGTGGAGATGTGGTTGCAAGCTGGGGTGTGGTATATATAGCAGGTGGTGGTGTCATGGGGTAGAGAGTAGAGAGAAGAGAGAGAGCTGGGTTCTGGGTTCATTGCAGAGAGAGAGAGAGAGAGAGAGAGAGAGAGAGAGAAGTTCTTTATTTTTTTTAAATTAATTTTTTGGTTTTTAATAATTTATTCATATTTTAATCAATTTAGAATTTTAAAAAAATTGAAAAATGTGGGACACACAGTGCCACGTAGGCAACTAACAGAGAGATCTGATAGAAACCCTAACGGCGGAACCACATTGTAACAAATTTAAAAGACCGGGGTATGTGATTGTTAAATTGAAAAGATAGGGACTAACATGTCTTAAGGGTGTAACTACAGGGTACTAAACTGTAATTAACCCTATTTTTTTATTACAATTTGAAATGCCTAAAAAGCTTACGCCTCGCCTCACGGGAGGTAATGCTTTAGGATTTAAAACACTGATTAGGATATGTTTTTCTGTTTTCTTATTTTCGTCATCTTATGAAAGTTTCATCTGTTTTATGCTCAGTTTTAATTCTCCAGCGCTTGAAATCTTTTTTCATGTTTGTCTCCAGTAAATTCAAATATTGTTGCATGAACTATGCAGGATCAACCTGAACGAGCAGTGCAGATGTTGGCTAAAATGAAACAATTAAAAGTTGTGCCTGATATTAGGACATACGAGCTGCTGTTTTCGTTATTTGGTAACGTGAATGCCCCATACGAAGAGGGCGACATGTTGTCACAGGTGGATGCTGCTAAACGCATTAATGCTATAGAAGTGGATATGGCAAGATATGGTATTCAGCACAGTTATTTATCAATGAAGAACTTGGTAACCCCCTACCCTCATGTATACTTCCTTTTAGTTTAGAGAATGAAATGGAGTATTGATAGGTGGCATATTCCTGCCTCTGATTGACAAGGGTCATTGGTATGTCTATGGTGGGAGACAGTATGGAATTTGTCTTCTGCTTCCACTGTACAACATAAGCATTTGTTAGTATCCTCTTTCTTTTTATTTTTTTACCTTTTTTTTAATTATCGATTTTAATTTTTAATTTTAATTTTTTACACTGGTTCCTTAGTCTCTGCTATGGTTAAGATGTTTTAGTGGTTATGATGTTTATCTATGGAAACATTGCATGAAACATGGTGCATAGTTTTGTACATGGAAATCTTAAGAATATCAGCATCTGATAACTGGACTGCACAGTTAGAAAATTTTATGGTCTGATAGGTGACTGGAGAAAATGTTCCATATTTTACATGGTTTATTAAATAGTGTAGGTAAGATAATACAGATTCTTCATTCAAAATGAAGGTATAAGGAGCATGATATACACTTTTTTAATTAAAAATTTCTATACGGACTTCATCTTTCACCTATTGTGGCTGTTAGTTTCACTTGAAGCTAAGGAAAAAGGGAACAACGGATACTGTGATAGAATTTAAAAAATTGTAGCTGTGTGCCAATTATTTAAAGACGTACGTCATATGCATCATTACTTTTTCGAGGATATTGTTTCCATGCCTCTTAGGCCTGGTATCTGTAGTTATTTCCTTGAGCTTGCACATCAAAGTCTCTGGAAAAAGTTTTAAAAGGAGAACATACACCATCTACAGAAGGAAGATAAATTAGTCTTTAAAAACTTTCGTGCGCATGCAGGGTGTTTCACTCATGACTTCTTATTTTTGCATAAATATTGATTATATGAGATCAATATACAACTTTTGTGTTGTCTTCTAGAAGCTTATTTGCTTGGAAACAGTAAAACTTGTGTTCTTTGTACTTGCCTCCTTTCTGCAACATGCCACCAAGAGGGCTGTCGTTATTTTATTTTATTTTTCCTTATCTGGAACCCTACTCTAGCATTCTTTCCTTTTCTTTTCCTTCTTTTTCCCCTGTCCCACCAGCCTCATCTATGACATTCAATTTTTGTTTTTCCAGTTGAAAGCGCTTGGAGCAGAGGGGATGATAAGAGAGCTGATCCAGTATTTGGACGTGGCAGAGAATATATTTTGTCGTAATAACATTTATCTGGGAACACCTATTTATAATACAGTGCTGCATTCACTTGTCGAGGCTAAGGAAGTAGGTGTTTTCTTCACCATTGGTTTTCCTTTCATTTGCAACTTCATGATATGTGGAATATTGAACCAGTGTTCATCTACTTTTCTGTTTCTGATGATTACATCAGAGTCAAATGGCAATTAAATTAAGATATTTAAAAATATGAAGTCATTTGGTTTCCCGGCAGATGCTGCGACTTATCATATAATGATTGATTGTTGTAGCATTCTAGGATGTTACAGATCTGCTTGTGCATTGGTCTCCATGATGTTGCGAGATGGCTTTTATCCACTAACAGTGACTTATACCGTTCTCATAAAGGTAGCTTTAATATTATGATTACTCGGTCTGAATTATCATGCATCTTAGGAAACTGCTACCGTTTATGTATGCGATTGAAAAATGTAATTTTTCCAGCTCTTGATGTACAAACTAGTCACATTTTAGTTCTGCTTTGTTTACACAAAAACCCCTTCCTTCATCCTTCATTGTGTTTTTTTTTTTTTTTTTTTTTTTGTTTTTTTCTGACTAGAGTATTTGCAATATATGAATGCACTTAATTTCTTTTGTTTTGTTTTTGGTCTGAGAATGCACTTCCATTTCAAGTTGAATAGATAAGCTATAGAAATTCTTCGATAGCCCATTGCGTGACCACATTTTTGGATGAAATAAGAACTCTTACAAAAAGAGAATTTTTTGTTGTCCTCATAAGTTTCATTTATGGAAAGTTCAGATGTTTATAAAGATATTTAAATGAAGACAATTAGTGAGTTCATTTTTTAAAAACGAAAAAAGAAAAACAAAAGGAAAGTTACATTTTTGTCTTCTCTGAAAACACAAGTAATTTAATTAAGGCAAAAAGTCACTTTTGGTCCCTGTAGTTTGCCACTTTTACCACTTTGGTCTCTGTGGTTTCAATTTGGTCAATTTTGTCCCTGTGGTTTCAATTTGAAGCAATTCAAGGACAATCTCTCATTTCTGTCAAATTAGACTAACTACCGTTACCCGTGGAGGGGCAATTTAGTCAAATTCTTAAAAAAATCATTCCTTCTAAAAATAAACAATACAAAATGATAAAATTTAATTTATAAACATAAAAAAATAAAAATAAAGTCTCTTCTTCTCCCTTTCTCTCCCGTCCCGTCCCCCTCCCCTAATAAATTTACCATCAAACCACAACCACCACCCAACCTAAAGCTACCTTCACCACCACCATTCCAACCCCACCCAACAAGCCACTGGCCAACATCACCCACCCAGCAACCACCCTCTCACCACAAAAACTTCTCAAGACACTCCACCTCTCTCTCTCTCTTCTCCCAAGCCCAACCCCGAAACCCAGAGTCACCTACTCCGCCAAGAACTCCCCTTCCCTCGCCCCCTGTTCCGAACCCATCCCTTCTTTCCCAGCACAACTCATCAACCCAAACCCTTCATCCACTCCTAAAAACACGGATTCCATCAACGATGGATCTGGATTTGGCCATTTGGCAGCCTCTGAAATGTATTTGTAATATCCGTTTGAAATGTATTTGCAAACTGAAGGCAACCCTCTATTTATTTTTATTTTTTCTCGAAGGAATTTAATTGGGTGGGATGATGAATTTTCGAAGCAGGTAGCTAGGTCATGAGTGATGTGATCCCAATATTGGTCAATAAATTCCATTTAAAAAGCAAAAAAACCATGGAAGACACATGAAGATGCAGTCAGCAAGAGAGAGATGAGAGGGAACGGGTTATGGGTGATTGGGGTGGCGTGAATGAATTGAAATGAAAAGTAGACAAGAGAGAGTACACGATCTTGACGCCATAGCAGATGTGGAAGAGTCGTAATGGGTTTGGAAGATTGGGGCGGAGTGTGGACAGGTTGGGTTGGTGTGGTTTGGGTGAGGGCTTCTCTCTCCCTTTTCTTTTTATTTTTTTCTTTTATCTTTTATTTTTTTGTTTTTCCAGCCTTTGTTTTAGGACCGAAATACCCCCCAAAAATTGACAGAAGTTACTCTAATTTGACAGAAATGAGAGATTGTCCTTGAATTGCTTCAAATTGAAACCACAGGGACCAAATTGACAAAATTGAAACAACAGGGACCAAAGTGGTAAAAGTGACAAACTACAGGACAAAAGTGACTTTTTGCCTTTAATTAATGATGATGACTTTGAGGAAGATGTTGAATCTTGTTTTGTTCCAAATTCTGTTGGAAGATGATGACATTGAGGAAGCATTGAATCTTTTGGATCAAGCCAGTTCAGAACGCAATGAACTTGATACCTTGCTATTTAATACCATTCTTGAAAAAGCCTGTGAAAAGGTAAGATCAAAAGAGCAGCATGGTTCTCGATATACGTGATTATAATTTGATCTACCACAAAAATTGTGGTTGCATTATTCGATAGTAATATATATTTTTCTTCTCCCCTGCAATAAATGTCAGGAAGTGATTGAGGTCGTTGAATTTGTCGTTGAGTGGATGCACCAAGAAAAAGTCCAGCCGGATCCAGCGACCTGCCATTTTGTTTTCTCTGCATATGCCAACAGTGGTTTTCACAGCACGGCCATGGAAGCTCTGCAGGTTTTGAGTATGCGCATGATATGTGAAGAAGATGGCAGCTTTCCAGAAAAGGCAGAATTTGAGGATGACTTCATCTTTGCTGAAGACACGGAAGCTGAATCACGAATAGTACAGCTTTTTAAAGATTCTGAAGAGAAGCTTGCTGTTGCCCTTTTGAATCTACGATGGTGCGCCGTGCTTGGCTTCCCAATTTCATGGTCACCTAATCAAAGCCCATGGGCCAGAAGACTGTCATCTAACTACACTGCCAGGAAAGGAGCCACCTAATCATGATTTATATATAGGTGGCATTATGACTCCAGTGAGTTTCCCTTTATTATTATTATTATTATTTGTTGTGGTCGAACGAAGTGTAAGGCCTCCTCAGGGAGGAAGGGGAGAGGGTGAGAGGCACAGATGAGGTCTTGATGAGGGTGTTAAATACCTAGTGCAACTAACTAATGTTGAATAAAAAAAACAAGACCGCAGATATATTAGATTTGTATTAGGCTAGGCTATATTTGAGAAAATTAGGGGATGCCCTTTTATCTTTTTTGTTTCATTACGTTACTTTGTAAGTTACTGCTTGTATACTTAAAAAGTAAAATCGTGCTGCAGCTCTCTAACTGTGCCTAGGAGGAGGCATGTTTTGTTGTTAATTTAACCACACACAAAAAAAGATAAAAAATGTATTGATATTTTTTTTATGCTTTTTTATTCTTTCGCAAGTTTGCTTTGATCGCCATCTTCTGTTGTCATTGTACTTTTGTTGTGGTTCAAATCAGTGATGTTGCCATTTTCTCCGCAGCTTAGAATGAGTTGTTCTCCTCCAGGGAGGGAAAGAAGGGTGCTGCTGGCAAATTCTTTAAATATTTTCTTCCGACCCACATTTATGGTTTGACGTGTAGAAGTTCACAATTTTTTAGACAAAAAAAACTTATAAAAATAAAACGATAATTTTATCATTCACAATTTATGGAATAAACAACATTACAAATTATAGTTGTTCATGATGAGTTTTTATATTTTTGCGTGAAAATGATAATTGGATTAATTAACAAGATGAATATTTACATCTCACAATTTAAACAAAAATTTATCACTCAAAAATTAAAACAAAAGATGAATAATGAAGAGAATTAACCTCATTCTTGGCAGATCAATCTGAATTTAATTCATAAATATCAGCCATTATGACAAAATACAAATTGCTTTCACAACACGACATCAATTTCAAAAGCCATAAGGAAATTTGAGAGTTACAATTACCTAAATTCATCACTGCATATCATGAAAGAAAAATAAGAAACAAAACCGAATCATGTGAACATACCAACAACAAAACAATGCTAGGATGAAGGGGTCATCATCTAATACATATATACCACTTTGTTGGTGATCTGCTGTTGCACAATCACAATCAAGCCATAAGAGTTTTTAGTGCACTGACCCAACCCTTAAAGATCATCAAATGGACCTGAAAAAGAAGAAAATGAAAGAGCTCAGGTTGGTTGCCATTTGAATGAAAATGTGAATGCAAAAGAAAGAAACTAGTTAGAAAAACGCACCAAGCTAGGGAAGAATGCGAATGTTTGGGATGTGCGCAATCTTGGACCAGTCCTCACCTGTTTCTTTCTGGCATCTTTGCTTTAAGATGGGGCAATTCCGAATTGTCAAACTTTTTAATGAGGCGAGGCAACGAAGCCCTTCTGGTAGTGACGCCAATTTCGGGCAATAAAAAATTCGCAGTTCCTGTAAGGAGCTAAGGCGACCCATCCCTTGATCTGGTAGTGATACCAAATTAGGGCAATCGTTAATTGAGAGCTCTTGGAGTAATGTGAGGTTGCCAATCCTTTCGTCTATATCCTCAAAGCTCCAAATATGAAGAGATTTTAATTTGGAGGAGGGAAGGACCTTCCAGCTGCTTCCAACTAACATCAGTCTATCAAGATTTGGGTACATCGGCATGGAAGTTAGGTTAGGACAATACCATACTTCTAAAGAAGAAAGACAAGGAAATGAAGAAGCTGAAGCTGTTTCATTCCTCCACCATCCCTTGAGATTAGGGCAATCAATTATACGAAGACTCTCTAAGGAGGGAAATAAGGTCGTCGATGGAGAAGCAGCTGACATCATCATCATCTCATCACCGGCAAAGTCTTTAACCTTGTCTTCTGCAGATATGTGCTCCAAATTCCTTAACCCGAAAAGAGCAAGACTCTTAAGAAAAGGTAAATGATCCAACGGTGGAAGATGTTGGCATCTATCACATTCATAGAATGTGAGTTCAACAATATTTGTTAGAGAATGAAACCAACTCGCAAACCTCCCACCCGGGTATCCCTCCACGCGTAAATGTTGTAGACTTGAATGGGGCTGCAGCGCTTCCATTGACTTAATAATTACATCACTCTCCTCCTCAACCGCATCACTATTTTCTCTTTCGATGCCCATCCAATGTAAAGTCAACGAATAGAGATGTCGTTTCTCCTTCAAAACTGCACCATCATAATTCAATTCTGACACCATATCTTTCTTGTACCTCAAATTTCTGATCACCAACTCTCCTCTTAAATCCTTTAGCCTCCCCAACTCACTGAGCCCTGCACTGTCCCTCAACATGGAATTGTTTTTGCTCAAAACAAATATACTCAAAGTACGAAGACAAGTCAATTCACCCAATCCACGAGGAATTCGAGCCAATTTAGAACAATGTTCCAAAACGAGATGCCTCAAGTTTTTCAATTTCTTGATATCTCTTGGCAATTCCACAAGAGAGTCACACCATTTGAGATCTAGTGTTTCCAAATTTTGAAGTTCAACTATCCAATTTGGAAGTCTCTTAATGAGATTCCAACTGAGATCAAGATATCTTAAATGTTTCATTTTCTTAAGACATTTTGGCAATTTTGTAATTCCCAATCCTTTCAAACTCAACATACGCAATGACTTAAAATTTGAAGCATTGTAGCACAAAATGACTTATGGAATGACTTCTTCCACGACATTTGACTTGGGAAAAGAAAAGTCCTTAGCTTATTTGATTCCAGCAAGGATGTTGGTATTTTCCATTCCGACGAATCAACATCAAAATCGAAAGATACATGAAGAAGACGTTTTGCATCAAAATCAGTCTTACTGCGATCTATTATTCTGCTTCCCTCCTTTGCCACTTTAACAGCAAGTTCATTCATGAGATCATGCATTTTACAGCTTTTTATTATACCAAACTCATCGTTTTCTTCTTCTTGGAAAAAAGATCTCCAAACTAGTTCGTTATAATATTTATAACCAACATCTTCCAAGCACTCATTAGAAGACTTAACGAACCCTTGTGCCACCCACAGCTTAATTAAATTCTCTACGGGAATCATATAATCAGGCGGGAACAAACTACAATAAGCAAAACAATGTTTCAAATGTGTTGGGAGAACATCATAACTCAGCCTAAGTGTTGGTATAATATCATCTTCTTCTTGACTTATTGTTGAAAGCTTGTTATTCTTGAAAGCCGACCACTCAGTTTCTGGATCTCTAGTGTACAACATCCCTCCTATGGTCCTTATAGCAAGCGGAACCCCCTTACATTTTCTAGCAATCTCCTCCCTAAGGGCCTTAATGGTTGAACTTGTTGGCTCTTTTCCATCTTGAAATGCCATTTTCTTAAATAAAGACCAAGACTGTTCTTCATTCAATCCCTTTAACTTATATGGTTTAGCTGTGTCTGTTATCTTTGCAACTTTTTTACTACGAGTAGTTATTAGTATTTTACTACCTCTTGCACCACCCATCAACAAGTCTTTCAAGGCAAGCCATTTTTCACGATTATCATTCCACACATCGTCTAACACAAGGAGGTATCTCTTCCCATCGATCTTCTTCCTAAGCTTATTTTGCAACTGATCCATGTCATGGTTATCCGCTTTTAGGATTTTCTTAACAAGTATATCCAACTGAAATGAATTGGAGACACACGTCCACATTTTGGGCTCAAAATGCTTTTGAACCTCCTCATCTTTGAAGACGAGTTGGGCAAGTGCAGTTTTCCCCATTCCTCCAAATCCCACAATGGAAATGGTGGACACATTCTCTGTATTCTCTGTAGAGATGGGATCCAAATCCAACAAAAGTTGAATAATTGCTCTTTTATCTTCATCTCTCCCTATTATATTATCCTCCCGGACAAATGCGTGAGCGACCCTCTCTCTTCTTACAAATTCTACATCTGCATGATTTCTTTCTAATAGACCAGATGGTCTATTCGAGGCAATCTCATGAAGTCTCTTGTTAACATCTTTTATCTTATGACCGATTTTCAACCCAAAAACAAGCTGATTTGAGCTAGAGAAGAATATGCATACCTGCTTTGACACTTTATTATTTCCAGGCACCATTTGTCTCCACTGAGCTTCAGTATAAAACTCATCGAGCACGTCATCAGCTTCATAAACTGCATCTTCTACGCTTTGGAGCCACACTTTGACTTCATTATTGTTGGCTTGTTTTTGCTCAGCATCAAGAAGAACAGCTTGGAATTGGGCAACTTTCTCCTTCAGCTTTTGGAAGTCATCTTTGACACCCCAAAGCAACGCAAGCTCTTGGAAAACAAGGGAGCCTAACCTTTCAATGACCCCTTGTGCAATGTTGGAGAGGACTCCTTCTGCCATTGCCTTGATTCAGAATAAAAGCAGAGGTGAATTAATTACAATAACTTCAAGTGTTTGTTTCAAATGGTGATCGTGGAAAATGGATCATCACATGGCTAGTCTTTATATAAGTCCCTGTAATTGGCATCTTTCAAGTAAATATTGGTTAGGCAAGGCATATGATTCTAGCCTACTATGTTAGTCTAAAGAATTTGTTGCTAGCAAGCAAAGATTGTTAATAGAATTAGGATCACACTTGATCTCAAGTAAAGCATTTGGAGATTAGTGAAGGATATATGCCTTGCCTCATATGATTCCGTACCAAGTGAACTAATTAAGATTCCTTCTTATCGGAGAAATATAGAGACACTTTACCACAAATATTGAAGCAAAGAATAAATAGCAAGCAAAGATTTTTAATAGAATTAGGATCACACTTGATCTCAAGTAAAGCATTTGGAGATTAGTGAAGGATATATGCCTTGCCACCCCTTTTAGCATATGATTCCCTACAAAATGTACCACATGACCATAATTAAGATTCATTCTCATCGAAGAAATATAGAGATACTTTACCACGAACTGAAGTAAAGAATAAATACCTAAAACTTATTTCTCTGTCTGTGGGTCGGATTTGATTCTTGCCACTGGCCTAAGATTGCTCACATCCAAATACCAATACGTTGATATTTATACGTCTAAAGATCTAGATTCAAAACTTGGTTCTTCCGTTTGCTAACTTGTTCTACCTAACACTTTTTGGACTTATCAGATATGCCAACCTCACTTGTTGATTTTTTTCTTTGTTGATTCATATGGCATACCATCGGTTCCACCGAAAAACGAAAGACATACCATCTGGTACATCTCAACCAAAGATGATTTGACAGTAAATTATGGCACATTAGGATAGTATGATCACATGGTATATCTTGTACACATATTATAATATGGGTGGACAACAACGTTTATTTTCCTCCCTTTTAGAGAATAATATCAATAAATATCCACTTATATTATATCACGTGTACAAGATGTACCACGTGGCCATACTACTATAGTATTCTATAATCACTCTAGCTCTAGAGAGAATTAATTAATTTCCAATGG
Source organism: Prunus salicina (assembly GCA_020226455.1). Lineage (NCBI taxonomy): Eukaryota > Viridiplantae > Streptophyta > Magnoliopsida > Rosales > Rosaceae > Prunus > Prunus salicina. The sequence goes on along the minus strand of JACJUT010000013.1, from coordinate 77,935 downwards.
CTTCTTTGTTTTCAAAAGTAAACATTCTAAGGCACTCTATAACAAGTGTATTACTTGTCTATCCATCTTTATTCCTCCACAATTAACCATAAATGAAACAACAATTTCAATATTTTGGTAATAATACTTGTTTTTTGTAATACAAAACAATATCGATCGAACAAAGTAAGGGATTTTGGAGGAAGAACCAAATTGGGTCAGCCCAACATTGCTTTGTTGCTGCAAGAAATTTAAGTGGGGAATTCACTTTAAATCTGCTGATCAACTTGAGCTTGAGGAGGTTCTTGTCCATCAGAGTTCATGAGGGCAATTTCAGCACGTGTTTTAGCTAATTGACATTCTGTATCTTGTATTTGTTGATGTAATTGGGAAATAACCCCAACGCAGCCATAGATAGGATCCTGTATTCTACACTGAGCCTCATAACACAAGGTCTCTGCTGCTTCAACTCTTAGATGGGGCAGGAGTTTCTGATAATTAATCATGAGAAAAATCACAGTTAGAGATTTAAAACGAGAAACCAATAGATAATGTTAATGAAAAATATATTTTTAAGAAAAGAAATAAAAAAGCTTCAGCTCTTCAAATAGATCTGAAGAGAAAAAAGAAACTTTTACATTTTAAGAGAAAAAAGAAACTTAAAAAGTTACTACAATTATTGCATTAAAAATTTCAGAACATGACCTTCTATTCATTTCTTTCTCAAATATAATGTCAATGTGCCTTCTCTTCTCCCTCCCACGTCGTACTATCACTCTATCCTAACTGATCTTTCACATTAATTAATTTTCTTTTCTTTTCCATTCTTCGGTTTTTCAGTTGATTAGCAAAAATTGAGTCCAAATCTTTAGATCGTCAAACACCATGATCATGGCATGCTTAATGAGAAGAATTTTCATATAAAAGGATGTTAGTGTGGCAGTATCTTAAACTAATCATGTATTGTCATTTGAAAAAATTATCACTCATCGTACCCTAGTAGTATAAGTAAGTTTTTATCGAGCTTAACTCTAGAATGAAAGAGAATTACCCTCAGGATTCTTGGAAGCAACCAAATTCAAAGTAGTTTTCTTAAAATAAAATAAAATGAGACTTACCTAGAAAATAGAGAAAACAAAAACTATTGTATTTGTATGGATGCAGAAACACCGAAAGGATAGAAAGGTTTTGTAGGGTTGGGGGGCATGGCCATTGCTTTTTAAGTATTAAAAATAGTGAAGTGTCGAATGGGTAATATTACCTGAAGCATTTTGGCAACATTGCTGGCACCATAGATTCTATGAACAGAAGTAAATCTTTGAGGATCATTGGACGGAAAATAGGGAGAGAGTATGCAATCTGAAGGGCATCTCCTTCTCAAATACTTGCACGCAGCACAACGACCAGACATATTCATTTTGATCCAAATCTAGAGAATGACATCAAAATCTCGTTCACATAGATTTTCTCAATCTTTTTTTTGAAGAAGATCAAATCTCAACTAGATTTTTGGTGTCTTGAGGTATTTGTATTGAGGGCTATGCGTTAGCTCTAGCTAGAGAGATTTCCAACGGCTACCTTTTTCCTTTTTGAAATTGAAGACTTATAAGGAAATTTTCTTGGCATGGTAATACTAGACTCGTAATTAGGATTTGGTTTCTCATGTAAATTATTTTTTTCATATCGTAGTCTTCCTTTCAGGAAACCAGTACCTTTCTTTTATTCGTCCTGCAACTTTATTTTGATTGGACCAAACCCGCTATTTGTTATGGAAACTAACCATAATGAGTTGACTGACTTTCATTTCTTTTTGTTAGTTTCTTAGTTTTGCCATAGCATGCTGCATGTGTAATAAGAAAAACCAAGTCACATAACCAATTATTTGCAGCTCTTCTTTTATCCCCGCGCGCATGATATATAATAATCCTCAAATTGGAGAAGATATTAAGCAGTGGTTGAAGAATATAAGTCCCATATAGGAAATTTGACAAAATATAATTAATGGTCTCACTACTAATATCACGGATGCCTTTTGTGATAAAACTTCACACCTACTAGGCTTTGTAGGTGGTTAAGTTTGGGACAATATCGGTGACAAGCAAGCAAAGGAAAAAAAACAAACGCAAAGCAAGGCAAAGAACACAAACCTTGTGAACACACACTAGCAATACCGATATTGTTCCCAACTTAACCACCTACAAAGCCCAATAGGTGTAGAGTTTTACCACAAAAGACCTCAGTAATATTAGTAATGAAACCATTCATTATGTATTGATTTAAGTTGCAAACTTGGGCTTAACCAAGTTGGTTGAGCGGATGTACTCCCCATTCTATACCCAAGTTTAAATTCCCCTCAAGTAAGAGTCATTACAAATACACAAAACGGTTTCTTTCGCCATTATTAAACAAACACCGAGAGGCCCTTGAAACGCTTGCATGCGCGATTGGGATCATGAAAGTTAAACGATATTCTAGTGTACCTTCTTTCTTATATCCCCAAGAGAAAAATAATAATAAAACCCAAAAAGAAAGTGACGGCTAGTTCAAACAGCTTGTGAAGCAAATTTGTTGAAGCATAACTAGAACAAAAGGTCCTGAGAATACAGAACAAAGTTGCCATGAAATTCTAAAACTGTAATAAAGTACTGTTCCACTGACAGTCCTCAGATCTCACATAAAAATAAGTTATGTTCAAAGTAGTATTACATGAAATTCACCCTTCTTACATTACAATTATAAAAATTAAAATAAAATTTAAAAAAAAAAAATTTTTTTAACCTCCTATCATCTACAAACAGTGTGTAAGCTTCAAATGGACAAACAGTAGACGGAAAGAACGATAAGAACAAAATATAAGACAATTAACTCCTCCCACCTCTCCAGCTTTAATTGGGCGAACAAAATAAATTTGAATTTGAATTTAACGAAAGTGACGTCGTCTTTCTGTCTAGCAGTTGATTCCACACTGCTCAACATCTGGACCAGTGACTCTTGTGGTAAAGGGATCAACCCTCACCCATAACAAAGAGAAAATTGAAGCAAGCAGAATCGACCACACGATGACAATGGTAGGAGTACGGTTTTGGCGTCCCATGAGACCTTTGAGGAAGGGATATAAATGGACGATCACCCAAAAGGCAAAGAAGAGCTTACCAAAGAGGGGACCCCATGACTGGTAACCACTGTTGATGGCATAGGATATACCCGCAACAACTCCCACCAAGTTTATGATGAGAAGAGTTGTTGGTGGGATGAGAAGGGTTGTCCATTTAAACATGTAGAGTTCAGCAAAGTCCCCGTCTTCGTCTGATGCCTTGGAGGTGACAGTGAAGTTGGTGTCAATACCAGCAAGGACTTTGAGGAGACCTTGGACGACCGCAAAAAGATGGGCTGAAACACCACCAATAACCCAAAACTGTTCATTTCTCCACCACTCATCAATTCCGACACCACTCCACCTCATCTCTAGAATACCAGTTGCAAAGATGGAAAGAAAGAGGGAGATGAACCATATACTCGCAATGTTGCTAATCTGCAAACAGAATGAGCCAAAAAAATTAGTGAAGCTGTACAACTATCTTTTAATAAATTTTCACAGTACACGCAAATTGACTTGCAGAAGATATATATTCTAAGGTACATCAATATACAAAACCTATCAACTCTTAAACAAGTAGAGTTGCACCAGCACCCCTGCACTGAGAAGAGAGACTACATTGAGGCCATGTTTGATAGGGAGGATTAGATTGGACTAGCTTGGACTAGTAAAATGCTTAGATTTCATGTGCAATCAAGGAAGAATGTGGGTGTTGTCTTCTAACTTGGAGGATTAAGGTGGACTATTCATATGAGATTGATGTCTAAAACTTATCCCCACTAATCCCCTTGAAAGTGGTGGGATTAATAGATAAGTTTAGGCATGAACCTCTTATGAATAGTCCATCCTAATCCTTCCAAGTTAGAAAACAACACCCATAATATTCATTGATTGCACATGAAATCTAAGCATTTTACTAGTCCAAGCTAATCCTCCCTCTCAAACATGGCCTCAGCTCTCAAAGGAAGGGCAACAAGAAAAAAAAAATTAAACAAAGACCGAGAGAACAGTCTAGCACACAAGGAAATTATGATGACAAACCTGTGGAATGATAAACTTGTTCGTAAGAAGACAGACAGCTGGCAATGTACAGTACATCAGAAGAGGTATGGAAGTGATTGGGTAAATGGTAGTGTTGACATATGCAAATCTCTCCAGCCATTTTAGCCTACCGCTGTAACCATACCAGATAGGACAATGCCGACTAAGAAGAATTTCCACAGAACCCAAGGCCCATCGAAGCACTTGGTTCAGACGATCTGAAAGATTAATAGGAGCAGACCCTTTAAAGGCTGGGCGCTTAGGCATGCAGTATATAGACCTCCACCCACGGGCATGCATCTTGAATCCCGTGAGAATATCTTCTGTGACAGAACCATAGATCCATCCAATCTGTGGGAGATATATAATCATCATCTTAAGAGTGAACAAAAATGAGGAAAAGAAACAGAAAATAAAAGGAAAACCATGGTCAACTGAAATTTTCACCCAATAGCAAAAGCTTTCAGGATGAGAGAGTACACAACATGAGCAGACTAAGTCCATTGAAGATATCAGTAAGAACTGTATTTGGTGGCCCGCCTTTGTTAAAGTAGGCCATCATAAGTCCATTTTTCTTTTTTCTTTTTTTAAAAAAGAATGACTGCTCCTAAAAAATTTTAAGAAAGTATAACCAGAAAGCGAGGAGGAAAAAGAAAGCACATCAGAACGTATATGAAAATTTATAAGAATTCGCTAGGACTATAATTTTCTTATGTGTGTGTAACAAGTCTCCACAGATACAGGCATATTTGACCCATGCCAAATTAGACCAAGGTAGTTCAATATTTACAAAACCACAGTTTTCCACGCAGCCAACATATTTATATCTAGACAATTGGATTTCAAAGGTGATACTTGTAACTACATTTGCAATTATTTCCTTGTTGCAATGGAAATAAAAGGATAGCATATAAGGTAACAGTTGCATTGACAAGAATGTCATACCTCATTTCCCCAATCAGTTTTGTCTTCATATCCACAACTGATAACATGAATAGCTTCTTTAAGAAGAGTTTCTGGAGTTGCAGATTGAGGAACACCACCGTTCTCCATCAGTGTGGAGGCAACAAAAACGGCAGACTGACCAAACCTCTTTTCCAGGCTCATTTGAGACATCAATAATGACTTCTCATCATCAAATCCAGCACCTGATTTTGAAAATGTGCATATGAAATGTTTTGAGTCCCAAATAATAGAATTAAAAACGGAAACAACAGAAAACAAGCAAATTTCCTGCATTGACCCATGATTATGCCACCTAAAAGTAGGCATGATGTATAATCAACTACCTCAATTATATTAGATGAAATTATGTACAAGCTAACACAGAGAATACACGGCAGTTGGGTTTAATGATGAGCATTTCTACATGTAAACTAAAAGGAGTACATTATTATACAGTCCAAACCACTCCTTTTGGAAGGAACAAAGTATAAAACCGTGCAATTAGTTAGACATTGATATAAAACATTATACCCAGAATGTTCATCAGATATGCTGCCATAAATGGGACATAGCATGCTACCCATAAATGATATATACATGCTACCCGCAAAGATGACTCAGTCAACTTTGTAGTAAAAATTACTCAAGCACTGATTAGGTAAAAAGCTAAAAAAGAAACAGAAGACTGACAATTAGTATCACCTTTCAGTCTGTAGTACTCAATACCCCTTTACACAGCCCAAAACAGATGCGACCCATACATCTACTAATGACACAAAACAGAAATTCATGAATTACCTTCCACCCCCTCTTCAATATCCTCTAGACTGAAAATCGGCACAGTAGGATCCACATGCTTGTTTGATTTCTTCTTGTCTGAGCCCTTTTTACTTGATTTTGAACCCTTCTTCCGTGATCCCCCACAAAGTGAAGATACAAACCCAGCTTTCTTATGCTTAGGCTTAACAGGAGGTTCATAACCATACAAGGCTGTTCTATTGAAGACACATCCAGTACCCACGTAAACTGGACCTTGAATGCCATCTAAACCTCTCAAGTTAATCTGAAATCCAGAAGGAAATGTATAAACATACAAATCAGGCTATGCAAACCCACTGTGCAAGACTTGTAACTACTTAATACAGAAATCTAGTTTCTGTGATGACTGTGAGGATGGAGAACTTACATCAAAGAAAACAGTATTACGATTGGCATATCGATCATTTCTATCAATACCATCAAATCTCTGTGGAAACTGAACATAGCACACATTTTTTCCAAGGTTAGGATCCATTAGAAAGCACATAGCTTCCCTCAAGGCCTTACTGTTGTTAATGTAGTGATCACAATCAAGATTCAACAAGAAAGGTCCATTGGTGAGGACTGCTGATACTCGAACCTACAAGAGAGTTGTTTTGACCATCAGACGGAGACAAACCTAATTCTAAAGAGAAAAACTAACTCTAAAAATAAAAATAAAAAATACGCACAAGTGCATTCATAGCACCAGCCTTCTTGTGATGTTGGAAACCTGGACGCTTTTCACGAGAAACATAGACTAAACGTGGCAGTTCATTACCATCAGCATCGAGCCCTCCACTTTGGCCTAAGAAAACCTGAAAGGTGGCAAAATAAACACAAATCTTATTACAAAATGATGCTGATACAAGGAATCATATAATTTAAACTTTGCTTCAGCATTCCGAATGAGCTATCAATCAGTATCAACTTCAATAACTAGCCCCTGAAGCATAAAGAGATTTGTCACACAATATATAGCAACCTGAATCATTCCTGGATGGTCTCTAGTATTATTTCCAGGCCATGGAGTACCATCTTGCATGATCCATCCTTCTTCAGGTATTTTTGTGGCCTTTGCAACAAGCCCATTAACACGAACTTTAAATTCTTCATATTCTCTCTGAAACCAAAAAGGAAAGAATATCAATAAGGAGCAGCACTGTTTTGAAGGGGCAGAGTGAATGGAGCAGCTATTTAGATTTGTATGCTGAGGACTTACCTTCATCGCTCTACGATCTTTGACGAATGATGGTTGAACTTTATCCTTCAAGTAATCAATCTTCTGTGTAAAGTACCATTCAGGAGCCCGAGGCTCAATGGCATACTTCTTGCAGAAAGGGACCCATTTCCTAGCAAATTCTGAAGTTTCAGACAGAGCTTCAAACGTCAACATTGCTGCTCCATCATCAGAAACATAGCAGGAAACCTTGTCAACTGGGTAGTCAACTGCAAGAATAGATAGCACAGTATTTGCTGTCACCATAGGAGGCTCCTTCAATGGATCGACAGTACTGACAAAGATGTCAACAGCAGCTAACTGTGATGGTTCTCCTTCTCGGTCATATCTGAAACCCAAATGGAATTGGAATTAAAACTCAAAATACAAGGACAACTTCAAAGCTGAAATGACACTGCTACTTGAGATTTGAAGGCACATTTTATCACTCATATATAACTGAGGTATAACTGCAAAGAAATTTTTCCCACCTCAAAGAAAGTCTGTCAAGATATGTTTCACGATTTACAGGGAGCCACTTAGGGAACTGATCGAGTATCCAGGATATTGCAAACCAAATCTCACATATGACTGATATTAACCACAGAGCGTAGGCATTGGGCACAGGATTTGTTAATCGATAGTGCAAGAAAATACAGAGGATAACAAGCCGCAGAACAATGACCATCCTGTAAGGATTTATTCTAGATGATGGAATAGAGACCTTTCTGGAGAGAGGCTGCCTTGCTTCATCATTCCTGCAAAATAGAAAAGAGTATATATGAAAATCAGCTCTTGCTACACTGTTATTAGATAACAAGGGAGAAAACATGTCACTTAAATTAGGATACAGCAAAGTTCTGTGCTACAGATTACTACGTTCACAACTACAGGTATAAAAAAGGTTTTCCTCATAACAAAGGTTGGAGTTGAATTTTCACGTACCAGGAAAGCTTATGTAACCAAGACAAGTAGCAAGTTTTAAGGTGCTCGGCCTTGCTAAAAACTATCAACAAACCCAGATACTAAAGCAGCCTCAATTATAGTACAGAGAACAATAAAAAAAAATCTCAGTTCAATCAAGACAGAACCCACAATAACAAGTCGTCAACAAGCACATCAGTGCTGGTGTCTATATCTCCACCTGACATTGATAAATGAAGGTTTTCCTAGCCCCTCCATTTCTTATTAGATTTTAAATTGTCCTGGTGCAGTAAACCTTACATTCCCAAACAAGAACAAACTTTAAATTTATGTGTCTTGGCAAAAAAAAAACACTATTAACAAGACCAGACACAAAAGCAGGATAATTATAACCACAAAGAAAAAGAAAATTCAAAAGAAACAGAACCCACAATAAAGAGTCGTCCACAATCACATCAGATCTGGCGTCAATATCTCCACCCCCTCTTTCTGAAGTAGCTTGGCCAGTGCTCATTGGAATAACATTCTTCTCCTGCTTCATCTTCCAGCCATCCACTCTCTCTTTCCAAGCTACATTTCCAATCCCAGGAGAACCAAACTCCCTCACAGGATCGACAACCCTTATATTAGCTGCACAAAGAATATAATTAAGGACATTGGAACAATATTGGCAGGAAACTACATAAAGAAACAAAGAACGAGTCACATAAGAGATGTGGAGAGACATACGGGATTGATTTACATCTGATGCATAAGGAATAGGATGGGCACGCTTTCCAGCACCAACTCCAGGAGATGCCATAGAAAGGCGCTCTGGTGATGCGGCAGATAGTTCTCCAGAAACCTAAAATTGGCAATTTGAAATGGTAAATTCCAGTACAAATTCCACGTTAAGAATGAAAATAGCCCTCCAAATGTATTGGCCTACCTCTTGTCCATTGGTGAGTAAAGGGATATGATTGTGAGAAACCTCTTTATCATAATTTGGAGCCCCAATATCCTCTCCTCGGCCATATGTCATATGCCAGCTCAACATGCGCTCAGCAATCTTTTGCTTCTCATTTTGATTTTCTGAAGTGTAGTTGAAGTCACTGGTACCATCATCAGCATCACCATCCTCTTCTCTATCACCAAGAATTGCAGGACTTCCTAAAATCAATCACACACACAAAATGAAGTAATTACAGCCACAAAATCGTGATAAAAACAATCAATGTCTTGCAATATAGCAATAATTCAAGAAGATTTGATGAAAAGTTCTTTCCCATTAATTAACCAAAGAGAACTTCCAAATGAAGTTAAAACCTCTTGCGTGTATAGGAATATCCTTCAGCATGTGTATTGGTATAGAATAAGCACAAATTCACATTCTATAAAATTAAGTAGTTTGGCCTTTTTCAGACAGATTTATGACTGTAACATGTATAATCAACTCAAAATCTAATGATTGACACAATTGAAGAAATCCAGACGTCATCAACTTAAAACAGAAAATTTTGGAATAGCAAACAACTTCACTATAAAAATTTCCACGTGATGGAAAATAAAGAAATTAAACTAATTAGGAATCTTACTAACCTTTGTGCCTCTTGTATCTGGTTTTGCATTGAGGGCAAGACTGATTCCCATCCTTCCTCTCGTACTCATAGCATGGCCTGCAAACAGGAAAGGCACAGACGTCGCAGGCAATGAATGGTTCCCCATCTGCAGTCTTCCCAACATTATCCCCACAGATCTGACAGACCTGACCCCCCAGGCTCTTGACGGGCTTTGCCTAAGTAGTTAAACATAAATAAACAAAATTTAGTGAAATGCAATGACGATGGTCATGGAACTGGTGCTGATCGTGATAGTGATAGTGAACAACCAAAATTAGTTACAATATCAGTCCCTTCACACACTCCTGGAATCACAACAGTATCCACTCCAACCATTTCACCCATTAGGGGAACTTTGTTACTTTCTCCCAATTTCTCATCGAACAGAAGAAAAATTGCAAAACCAATAGAATGATTGGGATACTTACCCCAGTTTCTCCTTCTGACTCCATTGACACCCTCTCCTTTGCTTAGATGTGAGCAATGGATCAAAATGCTTGTTAAGTCTCAACAAGATCTATACATGCTCTCAGTACTTTTTTTGCACTTCAAAATCCGCAGATCTGGGTTAAACACCTGGAAAAAGGAAGGTGAAATCAGATTTTGCACCACTCAACAAGCAATCTCTGCACCACAGATCACTTCTGAAAAGTGAAAATTTCTTCGTAAATGGAAGAGAACAAGGGGAAGTAAAATTTGAAACTTCGGAGTTTCCATTATTAAGAAGCCAATCACGCTGAATAGTTTATTCAACTCTGGCAAATTAAAATACGGCTTTTCCTCGGTTTTCTCGGCAACCAGACAGTTTGTAATTTGTGACATCCAGTGCAGAACAGCACAGTGAACATTTCCAAATCTTATCTTTAATGTAAGAACAACATAAAGCTGAAGAATAAAGATAAAACAAAAACTGATCAAAGCAAAAATCCGCCAACAACTAATACATACCTTACCTCAAAAAGAACCGATCTTTATCACTAATCTTCTAAATCCAGGAAACCCAATTGAATCCACTTGCAAATAAACCCAAATCGATCCAATTCTCCACCAGATCTCAGAAAAAGAGAGAAATTGAAAAACCCAGAAAACAAGTTCACTGCTTTGGAGACCAAAGATCAGAGAAGAGACGGAGAGAAAGGGACGGAGTGATTTTATTGATCGACTGAAGCAGACAAAACCACAATGCCAATCACAACTCTCTCTCTAAAAAGTGTCTCACTCCGTGTATAGCTGTAAATGGTTATATAATAATGGGTTGGTATAGAAGGAAATGGCTTAAGAGAGACGAAAGAGACAGAGCAACTACGAGCTTGTAGACTCTCTCACTCCCCAAAGTCCCACCGACAGTCTTAGATACAGAGATGCATTGGTTGTATTGTACAAGAAGAAAACACATCCATCTACCTCAATAATTTGATCTTCTGATTACCTCATAAAATTGCAATTTTATGTTTAAAAAATGTGAAATTAATAAAAATTGCAAAACAAGAAATAAAAGTAAACGCAAAACAGTTCAAGGTTGTAGCATGTAAGAGCCGAGCTGGATGACTTGTGAGGTTATTTTACTGACACTGTTTTGTTGTCTGTCTTAGAAGACCATGGATTTGCCCGAACAAAAAAAAGACTTCGTTCGTATTTGCTTGTACAGTTGTCCACACGCTGCAATAGTGCTAGTTTTATTTACCATGGTTAATGAGCTCCTGCAACATCACTCCTATCTTTTTTCCTATATAATGTTTTTTTTAATACAAAGAATTCCTATATAGTGTTTATGGTAAGAAGAAGATAAATGTTTTACAATATCTGTTTTTATCAATTGATTTATCTGTCATTTCTGTATATGCATAAAGAAAATATGATAAATAAATGAAATACACAAGATGCTGAATTCCCCTAATCTCAATCAATGTTGCTTTCTTTAACAAGGAAAACACATGCGCCATTCCTTATTTATTCATTTCATCTTAACATGGCATTCTAATGCAAGCCTCTTGCTTGGTTGATGATGTTTACAACTTTCTTATTACAAATCTTGGTGGTTACAAAGATATTTTCAAATACGTTTTTTAGTTTGGATAGATTGCATGAAATTGTAACAAAAATTAAATGAAAGTTTTAAAATGAAAAGTTAATCATAGAGTTTACAATAGAACTCAATTGTCATTAAATAGTATGAGACCTGACTTGTAACTCAAGTGGTTAAGAGTGTATATTCTACACCTGAACACTCAAAATTTTGTGTTAGAATCTCCTTTCTCCAATATCATTTATAAAAGAAAAATAATTATCAATACACACTTACAATATTTAAGTAATTATATATCATAAATATTATGGAAAATGTTATTTTAAATGGGTTAATTAACCCATCATGTACTTTGTTATAGCCTTTAACATGCACATATATCTATGAAAACACACTCACATACATTTTAAATGGTATGTAACCACTCTCCATTATAATTTCTTGTTAGTGAGTCAATTGGCTAACCGATCATATAAACTATTTTATGGGCCACATCAATTACATCAAGTTCAAGTGCTTAAAAAATACTAGTAATAAATGTCGAAAATGGCATAAAATGAGTCGACAAATAAAAACAATGTCTTAGCTCTTGTGAGGTAGTGAAGGAGATGCTTTTGCTAAATTGATCAAAACATAAAGAATAGATTATTCAAACTAGTCAAAAGGATAAAATTTAATTAGATAAGTAAAATTTAAACGTGCATCAAACGGGTTAGCGCAATGTTATGTTCTTTTTCTTTTAGTCAACTGGGAAGAGATCATTCAAATTTGTGACCTTTATTTACAACAACATTGGAAATAGAATATCCCCGCCAATAACTAATTAATGCATAAGAATGTTATTCATCTATCATTTTCAAACATATGCCAACGAGTCTTGTTCCTTCTAGCTCATAAGCACATGAGAAGTATATATGTCGTGATGGAGAGGGTGGGTGAGCACAACGGTTTGGTTAAGTTTAGGTCTCAAACTGTACATTAAGCCAATGAAACATCACAATTCGAATTGGTTCAATTTAATCCTCAACCTAGTAGCATAACATAACTAAATCAATCTTTTTAGTGATCGGTTCAAACAATTTAGAATTTTACATTCTCATACATACATCAAATTCAAAGGTGACTTCATATTATAAGTTGAACAATAGTTGTAAAAAAACATATTAGCCTTGGAGATAGAGATATTATTTTTTTTAAATGTCATCAAATCAAAACAAGTTAAGGACTTTAGTTATTGGTATTGAATGGTTGATATAAATGTGTTGGATAAACAATAATAAGAGATGGGCATTGGCTCACAAAAATGGACCAAGTTGAACCACCAATTTTTTAATATAATTTAGTTAGTACATCTGATCGAATCGATACGATCCAATATCTCATAAACCCTGGAGTCGTCAAACTGCACCGATCACGTGGCAACTTGTTCCTAGGCACAAATCTAAGCTACGGTGCACCCCATTGCATGTATTCACAACCACTTTGGACACCCTAGCCACCTCCTTCATTCATCAACCATCTCTTTCCCTTATGAGTCAAACACGCATCGAAACTTCTCAAGTCTCAACCCACATTCAAGGCAATCCTCTCTCTTTTACTTCTTCCTCTTTGTCACTCATGTAACTCATGTATGGAAGTATCAATATCAATGATTGTTTTTATTATGAGCCTATTTTGAGAATATTTAAGTATCACATATTTTTTTAAAGCGAAAATACCTAATCAAATTACTACACCACATTGTAAGTGAACTTAAAATTAAATGTCAATAATTTGGGATAAGGAAAAGGTTTTTATTTTTATTTTTACATGAGTCGTAAAAATAGCAACATCAAATAGTACTAGCCCTAGTAGGACATATTATCTGATTTTGTTTTTAATTTTAATTTTTTAATATAAAAAAAATGTGAATTTACCATATTATTATCATTTAATTAATAATTAATGTTTGAATTAACCAATGCTATTTTCTGGTATTTTGAATATTTCACCATTCTATATCTTTTAGTTGTTTCGTAAAATAGCAAGAAAGGACTGATTGAACTCGACCAAATTCATTTTTCAGTCAATTTTTTATTTACTTGAAGGAAGGAGTATCAAAATATTTGTCAATAAGAAAGTAATGAGCCGAAGTATTTGCCAAGAGAAAAAGCAGTAGCGGGGGAGGGCAAAAGGACAGGCCTTTGTTTCGTAGAGTGTCTTCCGTTCGCCTCGTAATAGGTTCTCGGCGATCGAGCCGCTTGAAAGCTCCTTCTGGCCCCTTCACTTCGAGTTGGATTCATATAGTGTGAATCAGGGTTTAGGGTTCACTGAAGCACACGCAACAACAACGAAAGAGAAACTATGGCGTCGTTTGGGTCTTTAAAATCTGCAATCTTCGACAGAGAAGCGAGAAAGCAGTACCTTTCTCCCTCTTTAACTTTCTCTCTCTGACCAATTTTCCGTTGAATTTTTTGATTCAATATTTTTTCTTTTGGGGTTTCAGGCAGTACCAGGCTCACATTCTCGGCCTCAACGCTTACGACCGTCACAAAAAGTTTGTTAAAGATTATGGTTCGATTTTTCAATCCAATTTTCTTAACTAGTATCATTTTGGCGTTGGTATAATGAAAATCCCTGAAGAAATGGCAATTTTGGAACTTCGAATGATACATGTATGTATGTATCATTTGAAGCTAAATTTTTGTTAAGAAAGGACAGTAAGGAAGCATGCACAAATAGTGAGCTCTTTATTTGTTGAATCCTAATGTCCTAAAGCAAATGGATGATGAACAGTCTCCTCCACTTAGAAGGAAGGGAGGCTACAGTTGTCCATACAAGTACATATATCATACTTCAATTCGTTGGTTTTTTATTTGTTTGAATAAAACCATGTAAGCAATGTAAGCTACTGGATCCTTGGGAAGGTAGCTTTAATATGATCATGTGCTTATTGCTAGACTTTGGAGTTATTAGATGTTTAAAAGCCATGATAGCTGCTGGCTGGAAGCTTCATTTTTAATGCCATTTTAGTGTTTACAATTTTGTCATGTAAATTTTTTGTTCATCTGCATGTATATGCTTTACCTTTTAAGCTTTCCACTTTATCAATGTGAATATTTTTTTTCTCTTAATCCAAATTCCATTGTGTTGTCTCTGGGACTTGAATAGGACTGTTTTTGTGTATTTTTTTTCTTATTTTTTGTTGACTGTAGTGTATGCACAACTTTGTATCTGGTTTCAATACTGTGTAATTTTTTTTTTTACTTTTATCATTTAATCCTGTTTATTTGAAGCACAAATTGGATTTTACCATATGGCTGAGGCTCCAATTGGTTGTTTCTTTATAGTTCAGCTTCGGCAATTGGATAGTAGTTATCAATACCACTGCATTTTCCTCTTGCAGTTATAGCACATCTTGATGAATACTTTATGTTGCAGTTAGCTTTTATGGTAGAGAAGAATCTTCACATGTCAAGCTGCCGGTCAAAACTGATCAAGACACCCTAAGAGAAGGGTATCGGTATGTAAGCTGTAATCCATGTTCTTTCATGTGGTAGGTTGCACCTGCATTTTTAACATTCATACTTGTTGGTATCATTTGTTTATGCTAGGTTCATAAGATCCGAGGAAGATGATATGGACCGCTCTTGGGAGCAAAGGCTGGTTAAGCGATACTATGACAAGCTGTTTAAAGAGTATCCTTTGCAAACTGGTGCTATTTTCTTGTAATTGGTTTGAATATTGAAAATTTTATCAACTTGTTTAGCCTTTGGATGCCTTAAATTTATTCAAGATACTGCATAGCGGACATGTCACATTACAAGAGTGGTAAGGTCAGTAGTTACATCGATACAAAAAAAAAAATCCGAAGATCATGGTTTTTTTTTTTTTTGGGGGTAGTTGGATGGAGTATAGAATGTTATAATGTATACCAAGCCATATTGTGTTAAAAAGAACGTTTTCTGATTTCCCACAATTCTCTCTTTAGATTGGTCTGAGGTGGAGGACAGAAAAGGAAGTTGTATCTGGTAAAGGTAATGTTATTCTCTTCATTGACTACAAAGATACCCCTATCATCTAACTTCTCTTAGTTACTTAAACAAATATGTTCTCTTGCCCTCTCTAAAGTCTCAAGATTCTTGTTCATTGAGTATACAATCGAAGTTGATATTTCTTTCCAAGATTGTTGGTAGTGAGTAGATCTTTCTTTTGAAGGATAAGTTGCCTTTTAAAAAAATAATAAAATAATAAAATAAAAACTCTGGAAGATACTATATTGTAGTTGCCCAGTTTTAGTTAGTGCTTGTTAATTAAACCATCAAGTTTGTGAAAACTAGGATGCAGAATTGTGTGATTCAAATATGAAGTTGACAATTTTGTAAATTAAAAAAAAAGGGAAAAGAATATGTATAAGATAATGAAATAGAGAATTAGATGATTTCATATAAAAATTTCAGTAGGACACCTATGGGGCAACAATTACTAAACATTTTGGGAATCTATACACACTGAAACTTGATAAGATTTTAAAAAATGGAAATGTTGTTGGATATACCCAAAAGAGGAATTTCTTGAAAGGAGTGGGAGGAAGCAACACCCCTAACCCTTTAAGACTTGATTCAATTTCCTATAATAAAAAATCCAAATGGGATTGTGGATCTCAAAGAAAATCTCAAAATGAAAACAAATAATCACCAACAGATCAGAATGATGTAAAGGTGAAGCCCATGGACTTTTGACCACCTTTTTTTTAGAGTACGAAAAATAGAGACAGACTTGGACCAGAATCATCATTATAATCTCAGGCATAAAAAATTACATTATCTTTCATGACTATATCCATTATCTCTATTATCACTTTTAATAACACGTCTGGTTATCAAGACTTTGTTTTGGCTGGCCGTTTTACATGTTGTAAAATACCCTTTCACCTGCCATTTTCACTGTTATTGCACAAAATGTGATATTGTCACCACCGGAATCTCTTTCAATTGTAGTTTCATTCTTATAGTATTTCTCTTATATGCACGATAAAATGCTTATCTCTGATGCCATGTGCATTCTCTTTTGCTAATCAGAAATTTTCCGTTCATTCTTATATCAAATCAGAATGAGTAACATTAGTTCATATCATTATTTATTTATATTAAATAACGGTTAATTAAAATAGCTATGATTAATTTTTATTTATATTAAATTATAATATAAGTAGAGCATGTGGATCTTCCACCTTCTAAAATGTAAGTAGAATGCCACATCTTGCAGAATTAAATTTTGGCCTGAACTTTCGCGTGTGTCATTCAAAATTTCAAGTAATTTGGTTTCCTTTGTTTGGAAAACCTACAGTTGTTGAGTTCGTCAAAATTATTTCTCTTGCATAAAGTAGTTGAAATGCCACCATATTATTGCCTTGTATAATAACAATAGCCAATTTGGCTTCAGTAATCAAAGAGATGTTAAGTTCCCTACACTCCTTCATTCTTCTCCCCTCCGCCCGAGTCTTTCAAATTCTTTATTCTCAAGAAGCCAAAAGAAAAAGAGAGGGCCTTCCACTTCCAAGAGAAAAAAAATGGCCATATGCAAACTAAAAACTCCTAGGCCGACCCTGTTTGACTTAACCTTTACATTTCAGTGTTTATGATGTATCATCTTATTCGTAATGAGTCTCCAAAAGGGAATGGAGCTGAAGTTTAGAATTGACTTGATATTATTTTCTGACAGGGCAGTTCGTATGTGGTAACAAACATTGTGATGTAAAAGATGGTTTAGCAAGCTACGAGGCAAGTGTCTACTAATGAGTCATGATGATTGATCTTTAAGTATTTAATGGGGTGCAAAATTTATTGACTTATTTGAAAAGGCGAGCTGGTAGTTGTGCATTTCATGTCATGTAGGAGTAGGCATTTGTGGTGAATTTTTGTATATAAATGTAGAAGTCCATGTGAATAATAATCTTGGTAGAGGTCTCTCTCTCTCTCAAAATTTTCATCAATAGTTTTGTTAAGATGACCTACCGTATGACATTAATATTTACAAAAAAAATTTCATCAGCTCTGAACGTCTATTTTAAATCTCAAAATATATGTTATTTATTTTTAGTATTTAAGCTCCTGGACTAGGATAGATAACTTTTCCTGCATCTTTAAACTATATTTACGCCACTTGTAAAAAATTTGTGGCTTAATTGTTTTGAATGTTATTTTGCAGGTGAACTTTTCTTATTTTGAAGCTGGAGAAAACAAACAAGCCCTTGTCAAATTGGTAACTTGTGAGAGGTAGTCAGTGTTTACTAATACTGTTTTAGGTTCTTTCTGTATTTTCTGTTGTTAGTTCTCATTAGATAAAATTCATCATGTGTTATGCTGTCATAAATCAAATTTCATTTGCTTATAATTATTAAAATTTACTTTAGACCCTCTTTGTTTGATTTTTTAAAAAATGTCTTTTGTCAATTCCTTCAGTGGTGCCCTGTGTCACTATATGTCACTCGATCTGCATTCTTGATTGATTTGTTCTATTTAAAATGACTTGGTCTGATTGTATGCCCTTTGATGTTAACGGTTCCTAACAGATGTTCAGAAAAGCTTCATTACAAAAGACGGAAAGAGAAAGAGCAAATGGAAAAAGAAAAGAAGGAAGTGAACAGAAGAAAGAGGTATCAGCTTGATTTGCGTCTTTTTCACATAGGACTCTTCCTTTTTTGGGGGGGTTCTTTTAGCAAGGGTAATCTGATTTTTGCTATTAGACTGTACAAAAGCTAACTGATACTCTACTTGCAGGAGTCGGTCAGGGGATGATGATGATGATGATGATACTGATAATGAGGGGAACAAAGAAAGGAGCAAAGGTTTGGATGGATTTCTATGTTTACATATTTTTCAAATACTAGTAAGTTTACATGCTGAGATGACATTGTGTACATGCAGATTGCAAACGATCGAATATCTTTCTTCAGATTGTGGCTTTTATCTTTTTTAAATAAAAAAATGTTTTTATCATGCATCTTTATTGGCCCTTTGCATTTTTTTGGTCAAGGAGGATAGCCTTTTTTCAATAGACAGTAGGAAACACATTTAACATGGCTGTAAAGCTGAGACATCATTCTGTATTCCATACTCGTAACTGTAGCTTACACCGGTTAGAAATTTTTTTTGCAGGGAAAAAGGCTTCAATCTCTACTAGTGAACATAGAGCTGATGATGATGATGATGACTTTGATGAGTTTCTTGAGGGAATGTTTCCTTGATGTTTGCTAGTTAAGGGCTGCCCTCACTCCTCCAAATTGCCAATGCCATTAAACATAATGGAAGGGGATAAAATTTGACTAAAGTGATAGTTGAGTTCTGAATTATAGGTCAGCTGGATCATTTGAGTTGTAAAATTTTTGTCATGCTGCCGCGGTTATCACACTCACTGACAGAAAGCAAAGTGAAACCTATACCTGAGGCAGGTTGAAGAATATCTAAATTTGAAATCATTTGTGGAGGGGCCATGAAATGCTGAATTGTTTTTGCCTTTTACATAGAAAGTTTTTAGCATGTGCAATTTGGGAGGCAGACAGTTTCAAAGCCAACTAGAAGAGGCACACAGACAATAGAACAGCTACGTTTGGCATAGTGTTCTTGTTTGTAATTTGAATACAGCAACAATCTTATAGCGTTCTAATCATCACAATAATAAATAGATAGCATCTGGTTCGTCTTTCGTAGGGAATGCGGTATCTTATATAGACTTGCTTCTGAAACTTGAAAAACTGGAAGCTCTTTTTTTGTTTTGTTTTGCTATTGTTGGTTTGGTTCTTTCATTGTATTAGGCCTGTATATATTTGTGCTATAATTGCTATTAGAAGAAAATAACTGGGCTCTAACGAGGACTCCTAAATGAGGACACTATGTGAGGATCAATTTCAGCCATCCAATCTAATCTCAACGGCTGTAGAGAAAAAACAAGCTTACTATGTAAGTGTGTACGCTACAATTTCCCTCCTTTGGCATTCGCGCCTTTTCTTCTTCCTTCATTGTTTTGTGAATTATGACTACAAACCCCAAAATTTGAAAACCCAAATACCCAGAAGCTCATAACGCCACCCAAATTCCAGATTGAAGAAAAAATTGTTTTCATTTGTGCAAAATCTTACAACCCAAAATCTCATTCCGTTTTCCATCTGGATTTTGAGGCAAGAGTAGCAGAATAGAAAGCAAAAACAGCACGTTGGTCATCCACATCACGCGTCTTAGATACACCAAAACACACATACACACACACACTCTCACGCGTTTTAAAATATCTCTCTCTATATGCATCAATTCTCACTGTCAGAACCCTATCTCCACTGAATCTGCCTCCAAGCTCTATCACCGTAAGCACTTCGTCTTTGTCAACCTCGTAAGCACTCGGTTTCTCTCACCCAATGACTCTTCGTTTGTCGCTGTCAACTAGAAGAGGTACTTCACCTCTCTCTCTCTCTCTCTCTCTCTCTCTTCAATTTATTGATTTTGCCTATAATTTCAGATACACTTTCCTTGAATTTGAAATATATGGGAATCTTGTAATTTCATATACAACTTAGAGAATTTTTCGGTGGAAAACAGAGGGGTGGGTGTTGTGCTGGGTTATTGTGCATTGATGGCATTTTTTGGGTGATTTGGGAGGAGAGAAATAGGAGAATCTTTGAGAATTCTATATGGCATGCTATTTTGCAAAGGAGGATATTTCGTTTGGTAAAGAGGAGAATCTTTGAAATACGCCAAATTTCAATTCATTATTGAAATTTTCAAGAAAACTAGATCTTAGGTATTCTTCATGGAACTCCTGTTTTCTATCAAATTGAGGTGCAAGATCTTGTACTTGTGTCTCAGGCTTTGGAATATTGCTAATCCTGGGTAATGCAAGAGCTGGCTGAGCATTGGCAGTAGATGGATGTGCATTGCCACCATTTGAATTTAAGTGATTACTGTTTCTCGCTGCAGGCACTTCATGGTTCTGTTTTTCCTCATAAGATGTAATTACAAATTTCAGATTGTGGGAGGCCCTTCACATGCTTCCTTACTAAACAGCCCACACCACACTAGTACATTTGTAGTAGCTACTATAAGATAGAGAATAAGTAGAAAGATTAATTGCACACATATTTATTATTGGAAGCACAAGCCCTGTCCAGCCATCATGCAACCTAAATTGTGAAAATAAGGAATATGAGATTTAATCTTATTTGAAGAAATACACTAGACCAGGACATTAATATTCAGTTTGTTCTGATGTTCTTGTTGGCTCTCGTGGTCACCCCTGCTGTTTTGTAGCCCTGATGTTTCTTGTGAAATATATAGCTGTTAATCTTCCTTTTTTTTTTTTTTTTTTTTTCATGTAAACCAGGTTAGAAAAATGAGATGATTGCCATGAGGCAGATTGTTGCTTTGAATTTGCTGGAGGACTAGGATATTTGGTGCAATAAGCTTATACTTGCTGGTATTTTCTTTCTTTCAACTATGTGCTAGTTCAATTATTTGTATATGCTTATACTTGCTGGTATTTTCTTTCTTTCTTTCTTTAACTTGATATTGTTTTGTGTGATTAGTTTTTTCGTGTGGTGGATGTTTTGTGTGAAATGGTTTTTTATTCTCTGTCCTCATTGTTTTATGATGTATATGTTGATATATCGAGAAACTTGAAAGATAGCCATTCACGTTGCTGCCCCAATTTGATTAGGATGAAATTAAGGATGATTCTGATGTTGCTGATGATGATATCTTTAGTATTTAATTGTTTTTGGTTGTATAGAAAACAAAGACGAAAAATTTTGATTTTGAATGATTTAGGTGATTATTTCATAGGGGTAAATGCTAAGTGATTATCTTTTAGTCTTGAATATGGGTGATCTGACAAGATATATTGAATTTCTATCTGAGTTAGATTCTGTATCTGAATATGTTAATAATAACGTGTGTAGTATGGGTATGGGTGTCTGTTTTGTATCTTGCAAATAAGTGGGTAATATGGATTTGGGTATCTTATGATGTATCTTTTTTTTTTAAGAAAGAGGTATCCGATTGTGTATCTGAATGTCTTGATAACAGTGTGAATAATATGGATTTGGGTATCATATGAGTATTTTTTAGAAAGATGAGTAGGAAACTATTACAATGGCTAGAATAATGTCATTTATGTTTAATGGAAAGAATACTCTTAAGTCTGAACTGGCCACATAAACAATCCAGTCTTCCTTTATCACCGATAATAGTGTGGATGTATATCAGAACCAACACGATAATACTGTGAGTAGTTTGGATATCAGTATCATATGAGTATCTTAATGTGTTCATTATAGTGTATGGATACTGGTATCATAGTCTGTATCTGAATGTGTTGATTATATGTCATTCGTATGGATTTAGGTATCCTTTTTGTATTATAATGTGTTTATTGTAATGTGAGTAGTATAAATATGAGTATATATGAAGTTGGGTAAATGGTGTATGTTGCAGGTCAAAAATGGAATCTGGGTTTGAGCTTTGTTTTCCTGAATCAGAGGTGTATTCGGCGAGGGTGAATAATCTATGTGTGCCGAGTACAGTACTCTCTAATTTTGCGTTGAAGTTTAATAATGAACAAATGAGAAGATTTAGAGATACCTGCTTTGGGCACTTGATGGAGCTGGATAAAATATCATTTAGTGGTCAAATGGTGCATGGTATGGCCCTTCGGCGCGTGGCTGGACTTGGTGTGAAGGACATACACGGGCTTAGTTATGCAATAGGGTCGAATGTGGTGCAGTTCAGTGCAAAAGTATTTTGTCTAATTAGTGGTCTGAAATTTGGAGTAGAGCCTCACATAACGGCTGAGGATGAAGGTGTAAATCGGCTACTTGATGCTCATATTACCAATAAGAATCACATTACATTACAAGACATAGAGAAAGCATTCTTAAGCGCCAAATTTGGAAGTGAGGACGTGTTCAAATTGGGAATGCTATGCTTTATAGAGTTTGTGATATTGGGGAAAGCCCCCAATGTTAGGATAAACGAGGAGTATTTACACTTGGTACATAATATGGAGGAATTAAACAACTTTCCGTGGGGTTCGATATCATTTGAGCAGCTCCAGGATTCTTTGTTGTTTAGTCCTGGAAAAAGAGAGAGTGATGAGAATGATGATGAGAAAGAGAAACGACAGAGAAAAGGAAAAGAAGAGGTGAAAAGGAAGAAGAAGTTGGAGGATAAGAAGCGTAAAAGAATTAACAGACCGGCATGGACTATAAAGGGATTGAGCTTTGCTTTCCAGGTAATGTTTAATTCATATTTTCTGCTTTGTAAAGTTGAGTTCATAATTTCTGTTTTGTAAAGTCATGTTCATAAATAATTATTGACTTTGAAATTAACTTGGAGCAGGTTTGGGCATATGAATTGATTCCTGAATTGGAAATGGCGCCTCTGAGATATTGTAAGAGGAAGGACAAAACTGAATTAGTTCCTCGTATTTGCTGGTGGGAATCTACTGATAAAACCCCTGAGTTTAGAAAGTTGAATGCATATATTTTTCAAAGCAAACAGGTATTCAGTAAATAATATGTTTATTTCATGACTCAAGTTGTTAAGTGTATTGTATATGACATGTGAACTATGTTTTTGTGACAGCATGTTTCGTTACGCCCCCTACGACCAAGTGCACTCGAGCTGAGGCAAAAGTACTGGACTTGGGGAACTAAATTTCATGAAGAGGATGCACCCAGTATGGGTCCTCGAGTATGTACGGACCTTGCTGAAGTAAGCTCTCATGTGCAGCGATTGGAGGATGAGATTGAAATTTTGCATCGTGAAAAGAGTGAGCAATGGGCAAATTTTGTAGATTTCAAGAACGCAACCAATCATGGGATGGAAGTTATGAGGTTAGAATTGACTGCATTGAGAAAAATGATAGGTCATGGAGGTGGAACTGTGGTTGTGCCATCTGTTGTAAAGGTTTGAAACGAGTACAAAGGGAAGAGAGTGTTTGTGGCACAGGTTGAAGACAGTGAAATGAAAGATGAAAGCTGGATGACGAAGAGGAGAGAGAGGATGAAGATGAGAAGGGTGGAGAGAAGGTACATGCTGTAGAAAATGACAAGGGAGACGTGGAATACATAACCCAGAGATTAACTGGATGATCCTGCATTGGTTTTTGTGACCCTTGTTAACTTTCTTAAAAACCCTTTGTCGAAAATGGAAAGTGGCAATGGAAGAGGGTGATGATGCCGATGATGATAATAATCTTGATGATGATGTAGTTGTGCGTAAGGTCCAAAAAAAAGCGGGGTCGAGCAAGTGTTCAATTGTTGAGCCTGCCATAAGCGGCCAAGGTCTGTGGATGCAAAACTCCTTGGCAAATGCAGGAGTTTCGATATTGGGAGGAGACAGTTGGTCTTACTTTTGACCCCCGGAGGCCTGTCGTCGTGGTTTGCTTTTCTAGTAGACAGCGAAATTCTTCTGGAATGTGGGACAAAAGAAAAAGTAGGTTCTCCCTGCTTTGGTATTATTGGAATCAAATGACTGATTATGAGAACTTATTGAGTTGTTTGTGAATCTGATTTATTTTTCTGGTAAGGAACTTGGGTGAAACTGATTTGATTTAATATTTGGTGTTACCTGCAGTACGCATGTGAGATTATGTGAAAACACGGTGTGGACACTTCGCATGACTTCTTTATTCGCCTTTTGACCAAGGATGGTTGGATTGAATGACACAGTAAGTATAAAGTAACTGAAACATAATATTTGTTTGGGTGGTAAAATGACATAGTCAAAGTATAAGAAGTAAATAATGTTATAGATTCAAATAAATTCATAAAAGATTGCATATAAATACATAGAACTTCATTGTTGTTTTATATAGTATTTGCATTGTGCCCAATGACTGCTGTTATACGATTTATTGCGGTAATATTGGAAATTTGTTGTGTAGAACATCGACATGGGATTGTATTTGCTAAGGGTACGCAGACTGTATGAAACTTGGGTGCGTTCGGACTGAGGCAATAGTAGATACTATGTTCCAGGTTATGTATCTTCCATAATTAATTATGCATGCCAAATTGGTTCAATTGGTATCTGAACTGAGCATAACTGGTATGCCATTATGTAGACGTATGCTGCAATAGATTTGCAAAACTATGGGCTTTATGGTGGAAAGGAAGCCAGGACCCTAGCAATGCTTTGGTGAAAATGGTTAATGGCAACTGCCCATGTGGGGTAAACCTTGGTCTTCTGTGAAAAAAGTTTTTATCTGCCGTACAAATGGGGCAAAAGCACTGGTGGACTTGTTTTTGATTTAACAAGTTGTGAAATTTTTGTGTACGATTCAAAAATAGATTTGTTTAGGACCACATATTGGTAAAGGCAGTGCAGCCACTTGCGAAATTGATCACTCCCTTGTTAGAAGAAGCTGGGTATGTTGGTGATTTTCCTCTGCGAAAAGGTGTGTGGCCAATTCATCGTGTAATGGATTCTGCCCAACAAGTTGGAGGGTGAGTAACTTTCTACCTAACCATTTACATATGTTATTTGCGAATGGGGAATGATTCACAGTTTATTACCTATTTCAGCGGTGACTGCGGGATGTTTGTCATCAATATTGTGACTTTCTGAGCTGAATGTAGACTTGGGGAAAATTTCAAATGAGGCCATGCATTTATTCCGGCTAAAGCTTACTGTAGACTTGTTGCAGGGATGCTACAATATATAGCTGTATGATTATGGCTGAATGTTTAACGCCTTAGTTTTGAACTTGAGAGTATTACCAACCGTGTGACACACATGCAACATATTTTGTTTTGATTACGGTGATGTGAATATATTCACTCTGAACACAGAGGTGCATGTTGTTTAATTAGAAACGTTTTTTTACTTCAGAAGCCGAAGAAAAATATGTACATACAATAACCGTGATACAATATGAGAAGGTGGATAATAACATTGTCATACAATAACGTTGAAAGCACTTCCTACCAATGTACATATGTGAAACAAAAGTAGTAGACGTTTGGGTTTTGCCCCTTACTAGTTGATCAGTTTACAAAAAAAAGTTTACGAACAGAATGTTGAAAGCGATTCCCCATGTATCCCAGTGGTGGGTTTGGGTTGGTTTCGGTTTCTTTATCCTTGGTTTCGGTTTCTTTGTCCTTTAATCGTGAGACTCAAGACGACAGGTTGATTTCAACATATCTTGTTGTTGCTTTGGTATATTTTTTTGTCCTTACGTTTTGACTAGTTTTGTCCTCTTGTTGCTTTGGTTTAACCTTGGTTTTTGCCACATCTAGTATTAGCATTAACTTGGTTTTTTGAAGACGGCACATGCATAATATCATTAATTATGCATGGTGGAAAGGAAGCCAAGGACCCATAGCAATGCTCTCGGTCGCCACTCTCTTTATTTTTTTATTTATTCTTTTCTCTCTCTCTCTCTCTCTCTCTTTTTCTTCTCCTTCTCACACATTTAGCCTCGTCCTCCTCTGTTTTTTCCCTTGTTTTATCATCTGGGTAGCTCTAGTTTTTTGTTTTTTTGTTTTCTTATTCATTCATTACTGGTTTTGGGTTCAAATTTGTTTTTTATTTTGAGTTTTGAGTTTTCTTAAAAAACACCAGATTACATAACACACAAATGCCATTGTGCTCAACCATTCCCAAAACACTTGCAGATTACAAAACTTCCCTCCTTCCCTTCTCAGTACAGTCAAGATTACTAAACCTACATTACATAGTCAACTTTAAACCTAATGATGATTATCCCTTAAGCCACCAACCATCATGGAAATCAACATTATCCAAGAAAAAAAACAGAAATCCCCACAACAATTTTCTCTACTTCGAAGCTGGGCTAGATCTTGTTCCAGTTTTCTATATTCTTCAGCAACCCAGGTATTATATCCTTTGAACGAGAACACATCTCTGGATCAAACCACTCAAAGAAGCAACAACCTCTGTTCCTTCCCTGTAACACCATAATATCATCAAAAACTACCATAAATAGTAGAAATCTACAAATTTTAAAGTGGTTATTACCAGGGGCAGACTAGAAACCTCCGACCTGGGTTGGAATCTGTCCATGAGGTCTGAAACTCGGCAGAGTTCCCACATGGCAATGCTTTCTTTGTCGACCCTCCATCACAACTTCAGTTCAATTGTTGAAGGAGGTCTTTATGGTTCACATTGTTTGCAATTTTGGGACCAATTTGTGCAGAGTAATTAATACCCATAAATTCTTATATGGACAAAATGAACCAAGAAAAAAATGGCACTCACGTGTGGAAGTTTAACGATTTCTGTTATGACTGGATGGAAGTCAGGCAAAGTGAGACATTATATGGAGTTTCATAGGGGAAAGTGAGACACTTGGAGTTTCAGGGGGAAAGATACTGAAATTGAGTTATTTCAATAATTTAGCCTATTTTTTTGTCCTTGCTTTTTGACTAGTTTTGTCCTCTTGGTGGTTTTTTATCCTCTTGTTGCTTTGGTTTAACACAATATAGTATTAGCATTAACTTGGTTTTTGCCACATGTAGTATTAGCATTAACTTGGTTTTTGAAGACGCCACATGCATAATAATATCATTTAATACCCATCCCAAAGTTATTATTTGTTGATAGCATAAAAACATACCCATCCCAAGAAATTATTTAGTACCTAAATTCCTCAACAGAGGAATGGTATTTAGTACTTCTCTCGGTCGCCACTCTCTTTATTTTTGTATCTGTGCCATTTGTGTGTTATGGATCGGTTTGTGTATTTTTGGTATGTCATGGGCATTTTTTATGAATAAGAAGAAATAAGGAGGAGATAAGAGACGGAGGGCGATGGAAAATTTATAGAGATGGAAAGAAGATAAGAACGAGAGAGAGAGAGAGAGAGAGAGAGAGAAAACTGATGGAGAAAAAAGAATTAAAAAAGAGAAAGAGAGAGCCAATTGAGCGAAGAAAGAGAAAATATTTTAAACTAAGAGAGACAGAGAGAGAGAGAGAATATCATGCAAAATCGAAAGAAGATAAGGAACGAGAGAGAGAGAGAGAGCGAGAGAGAGTGAGAGAGAGAGAGAGAGAGAGAGAGAGAGAGGACAATACTTTATTTTTGTCCTTATGCATGTGGTCTTTGACCAGTTTTTTAGTAGACATTACCTTGGTTTTTTAACACAGCATGTAGAATACATTTTAATACCAGCCCAAGTTATTGTTTGTTGATGCACTCAATCTCAAGTTATTCTTTAGTACCCTAATTCCTGACCAAAGGAAATGCTATTCAGAATCCCATTAAGTGGTCAGCTTTGGTTTTGGTTAATTTCATTGTTATAATAGCTAACAATATAGTCTGTATACTTTTTATTTCAATTTCCTAAATAGACGGTATATCAGATCAATACCCTATTTCCTTTTAGTCTTAAATCTTGCCATACATCTAAACTACAAACTCCTTATATGATCCAATGAAAAAGATATGTTTAATGATCCTAAACCCTAAACCCTAACTCTTAAACCCCAAACCCCTACAACCTAAACCCTAAACCCTAACTCTTAACCCAAACCCTAAACCCTAAACCCTAAGCCCCTACACCTAAACCCTAAACCCAACTCTTAACCCCAAACCCCTAAACCCTAAACCCTAAGCCCTACACCTAAACCCTAAACCCTAACTCTTAACCCCAAACCCCTAAAACCCTAAACCCTAACCCCTTACAACCTCGGATATATACCCTAACTCTTAATCCCAAACCTCTAAAACCTAACCCCTTTAATACCAAATCTATACCCTAACTCTTAACTCCAAACCTCTAAACCTAACCCTAGAACCTAAAACTAACCCTAACTCTTAACCCCAAACCTTTAAAACCTAAATAAATTTTGAGTACAATTTGGGGACAACCATAAATGTGAATTATGCAAAGCAAATGATAACATAACCATAATTTGTTGGTGTAAACCCTAAGCTATTGTTTGTTTGATCACATAGGACGGGATCAAAATTTAATGACAATGACAAGATTTGAAGTATGTGATCGAAGGAAATGTCGTACCAATCCGACAAATAGAGTTTGAGCATTTTTTTAATTATGATCGATTTTTGAATAAGTTCTAAGTAAAATGAAATAATTCATTGCATAGGAAAAATACAATAACACAACAATATATACGTACTTGTCACAACATACATACATCGTATTCCCAGTGTAATTGGTAAATAATAATTTGAAACTCTCTTTTTAAAATACTTCCCCCAAGGCATCGTAAAGTTATCAGGAACAGTGATTTAATCCCTTAGGAGTTGAAACAACATCGGGGTTGGCCCTCCACTTATCACCCAGCCGAAGTGGATATACAATATAATTAGTTTTGGTTGGAAACTACATAATATTGAGCATTCAACATAGAGGGGAACAAAAAAATTAAATAGCAGCAAAATCTAGAAAATTTTATTTGGATTTGTCTCAATGAGTGAGTTTTAAATATATATATAAATATATATATATAATTGAGCATAGTCCGAATTAGTGAGTTTGAAATATATATAAAATTGAGCAGGGTCCAGTCGCACATAAATATCATACTAATATTTATGTTTTGTAGTTGTTGTTGCACTACAAAATCCTTACCATGCATGCATGTGTTCTTGGTTTTGGAATAGGAACTTCCCCATTGACAACGTTGGGCAAACCTTTGCAATGTTGACGAGTTCATGAAATAATCTGCATACACCGTTAGTCAAAAAGAAAAAGCACTTTTGGCTATTAATTGGGTAATCACTTTTGGCTATTAATTGGGTGGTGCTTTTTTGGCTGTTTGTCTTGGCATGTGGCAGACAAACATTATGATAAAGCTATACAATTGATGATGTGGCAGACAAACATTATGATAAAGCTATACAATTATGATAAAGCTAATTATGATAAAGCTATACAATTGATGAAAGCTATCATTATGATAAAGCTATACAATTGGTGATGTGGCATATAAACATTATAATATTCGACAAATCTGAAAGAGATCCATATCCATCAGTAGTAATAGGACGTTAATTTTGGCGGGCAAAAAGTGACGACTGAGGATATTTATACCCCCCCCCCCCCCCCCCCCCCCCCCCCCCCCCCCCCCCCCCCCCCCCCCCCCCCCCCCCCCCCCCCCCCCCCCCCCCCCCCCCCTCCCCCCCCCCCCCCCCCCCCCCCCCCCCCCCCCCCCCCCCCCCCCCCACACCAAGCAATTACTACAAAATTCCCAACACTGATAATGTCTTCTTCACCTACCAAAGTTCCCATAATACTTATAAATACTCCACCACAAAAATGTACGTCAGTATTGTCACGAAGGAAGAATGAAGCTGAAGATGATGTTCAACGTGTTGCCAAGTGCCAGCGTTTTTCATATGACATTGAGGATGCAACTGGTATCGGGCAATCAAGGTATGAGGCGTTGATGCTGGCCATCAAACGCCAACAGCTACGTCTAAATTGGCATCAAGAAACCTTGACATCGGAGAAAAAAAAAGCGAAATTCTACCTAGGCACCGTAAAAACACTGAAAGTAAGGGTTAGGCTTGCGAAAGAGAATGGTTTTAAAAAGTTTTGTGCTTCCAATGAGGCAATGCAGATGAGGGAAGCTGAAGCACGTAAAGGTTTTGATCTATTCCGCAAGTATGCAAAAAGGGTTGTGCCGGAGTATAATTGGGATGCCATTACCATCAACTAAATCCAAAATTGTAATATGTTTTGCTTTATTTTAATATCTTTGTTTTGCAATGTACAAATGGTTGGTTTGGAGTCACAATAAAGTTGTACGTGTGTCAGTGATGTCAGATCTGAATATGGTTTTAGTTGTATAATGTGTATGATAATGTTAAATACCCATGTCTAAATATATCATAAATGTTTCTGAATGGGGTCATTAACAGGAGGGGATGCTTCTCAGAAAGGAAAATTATAGTTGCTTTCATCTTACAAAATGAGTGACGGTTGGTAAACTTGTAATTAAGCTCACAAAATTTCAATTAATATAGGGTCAAATGGTAAAACAACACTTACACTAGACCGGGGGACAGGAAGTGTAGTTTAAAACAAAAATTACTCTAATATGTTTTCATGTTTAAGTTGGGTGTCGTGTCTCCATTCGCTTTGGGTCTCTCAAAATCTTGGGAACATGAGATTTACAATCTGGCTATTTATAATTGTAATCAACAAGCTTAAAAACAGAGACTTTGTGTGCAGAAAACTCTTCGTTTCCATTTTGAATATCCATGGCTAGTTCGAGTGGACATGCGACCGAGTGGGACTCTGATGGGTCCTTCGAGTATGTCCCCAAATTTCCAAAGTCTCCTCCACCACCACTTCCATTTCCAACTTCCTCAGCAAGCGAGGGGGACTCCGATGATCCCGCTGTGGAAATAAATGATATAAACAACAAATTGGCCCACAATTCCTCAATGGTCCATTATTGGACAGAAAAGTGTGTCAGAGCTGAGCGAAAGTTAGCTTATGTGACTAGGCAAGTTAACAAGGCTCATTACAGAAAAGAGAAGCACAGACTTCGAGCTCAAAGAAGAAAGTGGTTAGCTGAGGATTTGCAGATGACAGAGGAGGATCTCATGTTTGAAACCACAACCATCCACAAAGGAGGCAACATGCATCGTCAGGCCATGCATGCGGCTTTCAAAGAAGGTTTCGAAAAATTTAGACGCATCGCTGCTGATGCTCACAAAGATATTGACTGGGACGTCATAACAGTATCTGCTGCCCAAGAATTCACCTATGGCAGTGTGGACCCAACCCAACACAGCCACCAACCAAGTGGTGAATACACATCTTTAACAACGAATGAGAATGCATGAGTAGTGATCTCTTTATGAATCCTTGATTAAATGTATTCAGTCGTTTTTCTATTCAGTACTTTTCTACTAATACGAGTGGGGGTATCCTGGGGTCATGCTTTTGTACTGCTGAATTTTTTGTTCATGTCTTGGAAAAGGTGTCATGTGCATTTCCAAGGGGTTGGGCTCCTAAATTTTGAACATTCACTTTCATAAAACTTCTGCAGAAAAATGATGCATGCAAAATATTTCACCCCAACATGAACATCACCTTTTTGGAGTTTATTGAAATAGAATGGCTTGGCTTCCACGCACATAATGTCACAAATCAATAAATCTATGGTATCATTAGCGATAATGTTCAACAACAAAGGAAAAAATGCTTTGGTATTAGACATGAACCGATTACAAGAGTATCAAAAACGCTTGTCGTTCATTCAAAACCAACATATATATGTATCACTAGATATTCAAAACATACAGAGTGAGAGTTATGAAGAGGAAAATAAAGTAGAACAAATTTAGAGAGAATTTCACAAGGGGCATCAAAATGGTTTGAGCTTCGTGAGAGAAAAGTGAGCTAAGTGAGAGTATAGTATCAAAGCACTTGTGTGTACCATAAATCCGTTGAAACAGCAATTCTGGGAGACCGATCGCAAGCATTGAGATACCGATCGCAAGCATTGAGATACTGATTAGATAAGTGTCATAAATACTTGCCGAGCATTCACAGGAAACGTAAATACGTATCACTACATACTCAAACTCAGGGTTCGCAAAAAAAAAAAAAAACCAATCAGACATGAACCGATTACATAAGTGTCACAAAAGCTTTCCATACAATAAAAACCAACGCCAATAGGTATCAGTAAATACTCAAACGCTGGGTCCGTGCATTAAATCAAACTCCTGCATAAATGCCTGAGTCATACTTGGCTGAGTTCCTTTACTGTTCTGCGCACTCTGATTGGGCTGCATATTCTCAGCAACTGGAGCAGCAATATCAGCGTCAGGACATGAAGAACTGCAATTCAAAATTCATACATAATTACAAATCATTACAAGTAAATATATTGGAGTAATATATACGTTATATTTGCTTACAGGCTAGTAAGTTTTGGACATTTCCTTCTATTATGATCACTCTTCCTGCACTCAGTGCACCGACGTTTATATCGTCCTGCTGGCTTCTCATGTTGTCCTTTTTTTGGACGACCTTTTGATTTAACTCGATTAGGATCTTTTATTCTCACTTGGGCAGAACTACCTTCCCCATCTTCATTGGGTTCTTCAACATCAGCGGTTGATGAAACTAAGCTAGTAAGCTTCCCACGAATGTCGTCAAATGTTTTTTGCAGTAGGTCAGCACCTTCAGCAGACAACAACGCCGAATCAATCAAATCAGCTGCAACTTTGCATAATGTCGATTTCTTAACCAAAATACAACCATCAACGCTATCCTTAACTTCTTTTCCATCCTTATCAAAAACTACACCTAACTTTGCACTTTTCATCCATCTTTCCAATATATACTTCTCTGGTAAATACGCAACCTGCTTCATTCTTAAAAATGATATGATATGTCGGCACGGAATACCACGAAATTCAAATCCCCGACAGCTACAACAAGCTAGATCGATATCTTTATTATGCACAAGCTCTTTTATCCGTGTAACCCCCGGTTGTACCCTCTCAATTACTTTGTACGTGCAATGAGTCTCATCTTCCTTTACAACTTCAAAGAAGCATAAAAGGCTTTCGAAGTCCTCTCGCTCAAAGATGTCAAGAATCCCTCTTGTGTAAATGCCTCCCATTTGAAGTTGCATTGGTGTGAGAAATGGAGTTGGAGGTTTTTCATTTTGATCAACATGATCAGCCAATAACTCCTTATGCCTTTGTGAAGCAAGAGCTCTTTCAAAACGTACTATAAATTCCATCAATGTGTTGTTCTTGTTAATATATTGTTTGAAAAAAGAATGACAGCTTTCGGCCCGTTGACTACTTGACATCCCAGCTGAAAACACATGTTTTACATATGATGGAACCCAATTCTCCCGCAAGGCATGAATTGCGCTCAGCCACATATGCTCTTTCAGCCTATTTTTTGTAATAACTTCATCCCATTTGGCATCAAATTCTTCTCTGCTGTCTATATCCCATATGCAATTGCACAGTTCTGAAAAACACTCTCTAATGCCCACTTTCTCTGTCAATTTATTCATTATATGCCATATGCAATATCTATGGAATGTTGTCGGGAAGCTTATCGCAATCGCCTTTGCAATAGCTGCATCTTGATCTGTAATGATCATTTTGGGTGCCCCATGTGGCATGGCTTTCTTAAATTCCTCAAACAACCAAACAAATGCTTCTGTGGTTTCACTTGTTAGGAAAGCACAACCAAACAATATTGTTTGACGATGGTTATTAACACCTAACAAAGGCGCAAATACCATGCCATAACGGTTGGTGTTGAACGTCGTATCAAATACCACCACATCTCCAAAAATCCCATAAGCTCTTCTTGACCTTGCATCTGCCCAAAAAACTTTACCCATCCTTCCTTCCGAATCTAACTCCATCTTGAAATAGAATGATTCATTTTTTTCTTGCTCTCCCAAAAAATGCTCTTTAAGAAGATCTGCATCATGGCCAGTAACCTCTGCTCGTATGTCCCTTCGGTAATTATAGACATCTTTTCTTAAAAACCCAATATTTTCCAATCCCCCTGCTAGCACCTCAAGAAGGCTTACTTGTTGATGTACTGGGATGTTAACTTCGGAAAGATGTGCATTATACACCTTTGTAGAATCTGTAAGTTTACGGTGAGATCTCAACAAATGGACTCTATCGTATGCTGTCATTTCATGGTTGTGTTCCTCCTTGAACTTTACAACAGTGTACTTATTCTTTTCATATGGCTTCAAAACTGCAAGTTTAGCCATGCAACCAGTTCGAACACATCCTCGCCTTCTTTTCTTCCGACCAACCTTGCTCTCCGTATGCCCTTGTTTACAACATACAAATTCTTTCCTTACTACCTCCCCTGTGACTCTGGAAGTTTTGGTTGTATAACACCGAACGCCAAATCCTGCTTTTTTTGCATACACATTATACATTTTTAACACATCCTCAAGGGAATCAAATTCAAGTCCCACTTGTGGTTTGAACTCCACACTTACTTCCGGAGTCACCTCCAATTCAGACTCCATTTCAGAATTCTTTCAATTTAATCCTGGATATCACATAAACATCATAATAATGTCGGCACATGCTCCCAACCAACATTCAAATATATATTAACTACATATTTATATGCATAATAAATATAAACATGTGGTTATATTTTCACGAAACATAGTTATGAATTTGTCATGTATGGCAAATGAAACCTGAACACAAATTCTTGCTAGCATAGTTTATTCTTAATATGTGAAAAACATTTATGAACCTCTGCTGTATGGCAAATGATACCTTCCACATAGACTCTTTTTAGCATAGTTTATTCTTAATCTGTGAAAACCATTTTTCAACTTGTGATGTATTGCAAATCAACCAATAACACAGCTTTTTGCTACCATAGTTTATTCTTAATCTGTGAAAGAGTTCTGAACTACTGATGTGTGGTATTCTTCTGAATTGATTGTACTAATCAACAATACTATAGTCTCTTCATAATCTGTTTTTTCTGGTCAATCTTAATCAGTTCAAACACCGTGCTACCCCCCTCCCCCCTTAGGAAGCCTTTCTGAGTCTCTAGTGAAACAATGAAACAGCTAACATTCAAAGTAGTGTAACTATTCAACCAAAACAAAAGTTGCGTAACTAATGGTCATATACTTGGTCAAATACTCAATTTCACAAATATATGATATCTCTTACCTTAGAATTCGGAGCTTCCTGTAGAAATATGACAATGGAGCAACAATCTAGCTCGATTTCAACCCCAAATATTTCTAGATTCCTCAAATATCACAATGGAGCAACAACACAGCTTCTACAAATATGGATTCCAACTCAGAGATTTTAAAACCCACAGTATAGAACCAGAGCCAAGTACTCATTTTGTGGTCTCCAATCATCAAGTAATGAACTCAAGGAAAAAAAATATTACACAGGTAGATGAAACTTGCTTTGTATGGTATGGTATGAATCACCAAACTAGACAAATGAAAAGAGAGAAATGAATTACAGAGGTAGATGAAACTTGCTTTGTAGGTATGAATGACCAAACAAGAAAAGAGAATTAGAGGGGTAGACCGTAGGGAGGGAGGGAGGAGAATATCAAACCAGAAGAGGAAAAAAAAATTGTGTTCTTCAACAGAGCTTCTGTTTTTGGAGGGAGTGAGGAGAGAGCATGCGCAAGAAGAAAAAAAGAAAGAGAATTACAGTGGTAGATCGTAGGGAGGGAGGGAAGAGAATACCAAAGCAGAAAAGAAATTGTGTTCTTCAAGATAGTATTGTTTTTGGAGGGAGAGATATTTTTGGAGGGAGAGAGGAGAGAGCATGCGCATAACAGGGAGTGTTCTAGTGCAATATTTACAGCTAGAATTGCTTTTCAGAGAACCGTTGGATTATATCCAACGGTGTTCTCATATTAAGTCCTCATTTAGAGGTTCTTGCTAGAGCCTTGCCCATTGATTTGACCCTCCTATGGTCCTAACCTAACCCTTCTCTGTTGAAGCCATGAACCATCGATTGATCCCACAACATACAGAAGAGATGAGGCCCAGAGACAAAGGGTACAAAAACTTAAAGGCATCATTTGAGTCCTCCAAACCAAACTTGTATGCAATCTGGGCCTGTTTAAAGCAACAAAATCTCTCATTTTTGAACTCAAATGTAAGGTATGTGGGCTTAATCCATGGCCCAATTATAAGCTGAAGTGACTTGCTTTGACATGTTCTTCTTCCATCCAATGCAATTTCTTATGTGGAGAAGATGAACTCGTAAAAGTCCAACAAAGCGTCTTCAAATTTTGACTGCTTCTGCCACGTTCTAAACCAGGAGGCTGCTTCTGCTTCTGCCTCGTACTAAATATCTGCCCTTCTTCTTTTTTTTCCTTGTTTCCTAGTTTTTAACTTTATCACCGTCTTCACCATTTTGAAATGAATCAAACCAAATTCATTGTGATTGTTATATTAAAATAAACATTTAATTGCTTTTACTTTTACTTTGATCTTTCAAATCCAACTGCTTTGGTTTTACTTTTACTCTAATATTTCATTCGCCAACACATCATTCATATGCTTTTTTACCTACCATGCACTTTCTTATGTGTTACTGAGTCACTCATAGTTGTAAATTTTTAAAATGCGATCAACGTTTTTTCTTTGGTCCCTGACTAAAAAGGAGGACCCTTTCAATTTTTCTTTGTATGATTGTGATTGAGCACTCACAAATAGTTGTAGTAAAGCCAAGGATCTAAATAATTTGTTGATACAAGTGATATTGGGGGAAGGGGAATCAAACCTAAGACTTCGAATACAAGAGTAGATGCTCTTAACCACTTTAACTCCAAGTCCATTGCTGCGAAAGATCATTTTAGTACTTGGTCATTAGACCTAATTAAGCATATTTGGATTAATAAAAAGGAGCATGCTAGAATTTTGACGGATGGAAAAGCTCATTTCACGCATCATGCAGGGCCCAATTATTTATTGTCTTTTTCCCCTTCTATTATTACAATTATTTGTTGACATATGTAGAATTTTGAAGGTTTTTTCTTCTTCCCAGATTATGATGATACTAGTTGTATAATCTATCTATATATATAAAGCAAAAGGTAGAGAATGGTGAAACATTCAAAATACCAAAAAATGTCATTGGTTAATTCAAACATTAGAATTGAAATTATTAATTAAATGAGGATAATATGGTAAATTCACACTTTTAAAAAAATTAAAATTAAAAGAAAAAGATAATGGATCCTATTTTTACGGAATACAACTACCCATTATCTTTTTAATTCTAAAAAAAAAATTAAATTCTTTTAAAAAATGCATCTCGTAGGCGCGGAAGCGCATGTAGAGAGGCTAGTATTAATTAGATATCTTTGTCATTGTGTAATTATATAACACTTTCAATGTTACTATTAGTGAATTTTGGCTATTAACTGGTATTTTATATGTGCCATGCGAAATACACGAGGATTAACTGACTTGGATAGATCTCCGGGATATTCATTGAAATGTCACCTGAACTTATACCTTAGTTTCAATTTGTCACCTGAAAAAAAAATTTAAGTGAAATGTCACCTGAATTTTTCAAAATCCATGATTTGTCATCTCACTTTAACATCATCCAATTTTCCAACTATTTTCAAGGGTATTTTAGTCTTTTTATTTTCAAGAGTATTTTAAAAATGGAAAAATCATTATTAAAAAAATTATGAAAAGACCCTTGAAAATTATAAAAATTATATATCTTTTCACATTTAATCCCCATCCATTTTTACATTTAAGCTTTATTTTTTTAATAATAATTTATTCCATTTTTAAAATATCCTTGAAAATGAAAAGACTAAAATACCATTGAAAATAGATGGAAAATCAGATGATGTTAAACTCAGGTGACAAATCATGGATTTTGAAAAATTTAGGTGACATTTCACTTAAATTATTTTTTCAGGTGACAAATTGAAACTAAGGTATAAGTTCAGGTGACATTTCAACAAATATCCCATATAATTATTTGTTTCTGTCAATTTTGGCTACTCGAATCTCAATCTTCTCCTTATTAAGATATTATGGGGTAATCAAACCACAATAATATTCTGCTATATCTTGATGTACTGTTACGCACTCATTTTGACCTTGATAGCAATTAGCATTACAAATTTTCTTATATATCTTAATCTTTTCGTCACCCTCCATTATGCAGCTAAAATGATTACTAATCTACACGCTTGAGCACGGTTCGGATTGAATCGATATTTATTCAAAATCGCAAACCTTACTGTAAAAAAAAAATAGAAAGTACTAAGAGTTGAAGTTGACTTGCACAAACTGATTAATCTAGCACCATAACGAAGGCCCTGTAGTTTTTTTTTTTCCTCAAGTTGGTTAAAGTTCACGGGTTCAATTCTCACATTGTCGCGTTGACGTTTTCGGTGTCATATGTTTGAAGTCTAACAACTCCCATGATTTCATCAACTAGCAGCACTCACAAACAAACAACCCAGATGCGCCCCCTGGTTTCTCTCTTTTTCTGACTTCTACAATTTCCCCTGTTTCAGCCACTTTCTCTTCTCTTTTTTTATATAAACCCCTTCCCATTTCCAAGTTTCCATATCCCCTCCAAATCTCACCCCAACTTTGTCAACCTTTTCCTTCCTCATTCCCAAGTTATCTTAGCTGACAGCAACACCAAGAAACTCTTTACTGTAAGGCAAAAATGCCCTTGCATAGCATATAATTCATTGGGTGAAGTGTTGTCTTTTCACTAGCATATTGTCACCCTGCTAATTCCAAACTGGTTTTTTTTTTCCAGGAAAACAAGCACCTTCTTCTGTACTGATTTTCCAACAGCAATGGAGATTCAAGAACACCGATGCGATTCGTTGTCCGAAACAGAAAGCACAGGGGTTGGCCATAGCGGTCCGTTAAGCGGACCCCTAGTGACCAACAAGAGGAACAACAGCAGCAAAAGAAGTGCAAGGTTCAAGGGCAGCGATCAAGAAGAATGCTACGTTGAAATCACATTGGATGTTCGCGACGACACCGTTTTGGTGCACAACATCAGAGGAGGCGACTCTGAGACTGCAATGCTAGCTAGCAAGCTAGAGAGAAGGCCTTCATCGCTGTCTCTTGGCTCCCAACTGTCGTTCAGATTGAGACAAGTGTCCCAGGAACTGAAGCGCATGACATCTTCCAAGAGCTTCAAGAGGGTCGATAGGACCAAGTCCGGGGCTGCTCGTGCACTGAAGGGGCTCAAATTCATGACCAAAAATGTGGGCAGCGAAGGCTGGTCAGAAATCGAAACAAGGTTTGATGAATTGGCTGTCGATGGCACTCTTCCTAAGTCGAAGTTTGCCCAATGTATAGGTACGAAATGTTGTCACACCTTGTCACATTGTTTTATATGTGCACTACAATAACATTGTTTGAAAGTTATAAACGGTGTCGTTTTGTGATAGGGATGAACGAGTCGAGTGAGTTCGCTGGCGAGTTGTTCGACGCGTTGGCTCGTCGGAGAGGCATAACGGCAGGTTGTGTGACCAAGGATGAGTTGAGAGAATTTTGGGAGCAGATTTCAGATATCAGCTTTGATACCAGGCTACAAACCTTCTTTGACATGTGAGGCTTACTTCATTATTCACTGTGTCTATCCCTTTGATTTTGGGGCAAAAAAATATTTTGTTAGCCTAGCCATGTTGTGTCACAAGGGCAACAGAATTATTGCCACAGCTAGCTGATCATGTGCGGAAAGAGCCCATATGAGATGATGATGATGTGTTCTTAATGTCAATCATTCTGCTTAAATATAATTTAAATAAAGGGCATCTAGATAAGACTAAAGTTGAAAAAGAAAAATATAATAGATTATCATAAATATAATATATTAGGTATGTAGGAATTCTTTGTTTTTTCCATTGTCTCTAGCTAACACATGCATGGTTGAATGAAGGGTGGACAAAAATGCAGACGGTCGAATCACAGAAGAAGAGGTGAAAGAGGTAGACTTCTTTGGAAATTCAAATGGTTGACTATTTGATTCTACGTTTTGTTTATATAAAAATGAAACTAAACATCATTATATTTGTTTGATTTTCAGATTATTTCCTTAAGTGCCTGTGCTAATAGGCTGTCACAAATTCAAGAACGAGTTGAGGAATATGCAGCATTGATCATGGAAGAGCTGGACCCAGACAACATTGGATATATTGAGGTTAACATCTTTTCATTTTCAAGTCTTGACTTAATTTGGGCTCAGCCTGGTCTGGTCCAAACTCGATTGGGCCAAGTTTATCTTGATTGGCCCATAAGTATTTGGAGTTGTGTGGCCTTATAATCACCAAGTTCTCAATCCTAACAATTTGGGCCTGAATTGCAGTTGTACAATTTGGAAATGCTACTTCTCCAAGGCCCAACCCAATCAACGAACCTCGTCACGGACAGTGGTATCCAGAGTCAGTTGCTAAGCCAAAAGTTAGTCCCAACCAAAGAGCATAACCCTATACGGCGGTGGTACAGGAGGCTGGCCTACTTCATGGAGGACAATTGGAAGCGGATTTGGGTCATTGCCCTGTGGATTTCGATCTGTTTGGTCCTGTTCACTTGGAAATTCATCCAGTATAAGCAACGGGCCGTCTTCAATATAATGGGCTATTGCGTGTGCATAGCCAAGGGTGGAGCTGAGACCCTCAAGTTCAACATGGCCCTAATTCTTCTACCGGTTTGTAGAAATACAATTACTTGGCTAAGGAGCAAGACCAAGTTAGGGGTTATAGTTCCCTTTGATGACAACATTAACTTTCATAAGGTATCATGCTACAAAATTTAAAATGTGATCAGTAAATATGATATATGTTACCATCTAATTTATGTGATTGCTCTAAAATTATTTAGGTGATAGCATTTGGGATTATGGTCGGAGTAGGGTTACATGCAGGTTCACATTTGACATGTGACTTTCCTAGGCTACTACACTCGACCGACGACGAATACGACCCAATGAAGCCATTTTTTGGCAACAAAAGGCCGGACGACTATTGGTGGTTCGTGAAGGGCACGGAGGGCTGGACTGGGGTGGTGATGGTGGCACTAATGGTAGTGGCCTACACATTAGCACAACCATGGTTCCGTCGCAATCGGCTCAACCTCCCCAAAACCCTGAAAAGACTAACCGGGTTCAATGCCTTTTGGTACTCACACCACCTATTTGTTATAGTCTACATCCTCTTTATCATCCACGGATACTTTCTTTACCTCTCCAAGAATTGGGACAAAAAAACTGTAAGTGATTCTTAAATTAAATTGTACCATCCTCTACCTCCACTGAGCAAGTTAAAGCTAGCACGCGAGAGATTAAATTTGAAGGCTGGTGGCAGCAGGGCTTTGCTTTTGTCCTCTGATTTCATAACCCTTGCTCTGTTCATGAATTGTCACAGACGTGGATGTATTTGGCAGTCCCAATCCTACTCTATGCATGTGAACGCTTAATTCGCGCATTCAGGTCTGGCTATAAAACTGTTAGAATCTTGAAGGTACGAGTCTGTGTGCTGAAAGTTGATCAGCTTCTTTTCAACTTGTGGGGTGATGCATTTTTCTTTATCGAGAAGCTAAAGATTTTGGTCAAATCCTTTATTAATATTCAGGTCGCAGTTTACCCTGGAAATGTTTTGGCTCTGCATATGTCAACACCACAGGGGTTTAAGTACACTAGTGGCCAATATATTTATGTCAACTGCTCAGCTATTTCCCCATTTCAATGGTAATTAAATGTCAAATATTACTTTTATTTATTTGTTATTACTAGAATAACAGGTCATTAATTAAAATAATTAATGTCTTTTATAGGCATCCTTTCTCAATTACTTCGGCTCCTGGAGATGATTACCTAAGCATACATATTCGAACATTAGGTGACTGGACATCGCAGCTCAAATCCATTTTCTCTAAGGTAAATTCATTTGCATAACACATGGTTAATTTGTGGTACATAGTTTTGTATATGATACCTCAATTTTGGAATATGATTGTAGGTTTGTCAGCCTCCATCTAGCGAACAAAGTGGCCTTCTAAGAGCTGATATTGCACCTGGCAATGTGAAACTTAGGTATGTATTTCATTTCAAGCAGTGAATCGTGATTGTCAACTATTGATACGTGTGGATTTCAACCGTCCATGGACATTGAACTCTAATGAGGGTTTTCAAACACTATTGAATTATTAATTTGAAGTACGTACTAGCAGGATGCCAAGACTCCTAATTGATGGTCCCTATGGTGCTCCAGCACAAGACTACAAAGAGTACGAAGTCCTTCTACTTGTGGGCCTAGGAATTGGGGCCACTCCTCTGATTAGCATAGTCAAAGATGTGCTTACCAACATTAAGCAACAAAAGGAAACAGAAGATCATCAAGGGAATATGGTAGAGAATAATGGTGCTAACAAAGACAACAAAAGAAAGTCTTTTGTCACCAAACGAGCTTACTTCTATTGGATCACAAGAGAGCAAGGCTCGTTTGAGTGGTTTAGGGGTGTGATGGAT
Organism: Prunus salicina; assembly: GCA_020226455.1. Classification (NCBI taxonomy): domain Eukaryota; kingdom Viridiplantae; phylum Streptophyta; class Magnoliopsida; order Rosales; family Rosaceae; genus Prunus; species Prunus salicina. The sequence continues at coordinate 35,300 of JACJUT010000013.1, read as the reverse complement.
GAGGTGGCTGAAAATGACAAAGATGGTGTCATTGAGCTCCACAACTACTGCACAAGTGTGTACGAAGAAGGAGATGCTCGATCAGCCCTAATTACAATGCTTCAATCTCTTAACCATGCCAAAAATGGCGTCGACATAGTTTCGGGGACTAGGGTTAAGACGCATTTTGCTAGACCAAATTGGCGCAACGTTTTTAAGCATGTAGCTGTTAAGCACACGAATCAACGAGTTGGTAAGTTTTAATCTTTGAAGGGAATCGAACCCTTAATTTGAATTTCGAAATTTTTAAAACTTGGCCAAATTAACATACATGGACTAATTAGCTCTGTCTTTATTTTTATCTGTTTTTTAGCAAAACTAAGGAGTAAAAAGAATCGTTTTTCTTGCTTTGCTTTTATTATAAATGTCTTGTATATTAATTTGGTTTTGCTTTGTCCTTTTGTTGCAGGAGTATTTTACTGTGGTGCACATGGATTAGTAGGGGAGTTAAAGGGGCTAGCTCAAGATTTTTCCCGGAAAACTGAGACCAAGTTTGATTTCCACAAAGAGAATTTTTGAAACCTAATGATCTCAGATTCATACAAATGCTATTGAGTTTATTCCATTCATTTCAATTTCCACTTGTACAGTTGCAAACTAGAATATATATCAACAAGGTTTTAGTTCCTGTTTGGCTGATGAAGTTGTGTTTAAGTTTCTTACGTATTATTCAAAGATGCTAATTCTTGCTTTGTTATGACAAATTGTTTTATAACCAAAAAAAAAAAAAAGCAGATTAAAAGCAGAAAAAAACTGAACCACTATTTTAACAGTTAAATAAAGGCTAGCTTTATTCTGAATGCCTTGTAATTGGAAAGTTCTTCCTACAGCTACAGCCCATAGGGACCAAATGAAGCAATCCATTTTAAAAAGCTTCTTGTTTTGTTCATTATTCTGTAAAATTGTACCCTTTTTAGTTTTCTTTAGACCAACCAATTGGAAAATAAAACACAACTCATGCACCTTTGCAGTAACCCACAACAAGAAGTTGGTACATAGAAAAATTAGCCCTCCATTTCACCTCCATACTTAGCAACAAAAAGTGTCATTTGAGTCTCCGTAGTTTAGATTAGTGTAAAGTAGAATCGCTTGTGTTAAAAAAAAACAGTGTCATTTGGGTTTGATGATTTTGGTAGCTATCTTCAGCATAATGATCATCAGGTAAGTTTTTCCCAAAAACCAAGAGGATAAAAAACACCAGAAGCATAAAAGATAGAATCTTTCACATCAGAGCCAAATGAATACATCTGCGTACTCAATGTTTGATTATAATTTTACACAAAAAAGAGAGGGGATTTGGACTTAGCTGGGAGTATTGAATGGTTACTTTGCTGAGCCTTCCTCATATCAATAAAGTTCTATGATTTGGCATTATAAAACTCCAAATGCCAGTAATCTTAGCTAGCACAGGCATCAAAGTCCTATATTGATAGGTGTCAATTAAGTATATAATCTTTCATTTCATATTAATTTATATTGTACTAAAATTAATTGTAAAGAAAAAAAAAAGAAGAAATGCCACCCCACCCAGCACCAACTTCAAGGACCCCACTGTATTTTCCACCGTGCTACTCAATTCCCCTCCAGTCACTAGATCTTTCCTCCCCATCATAAAGACCTCACTTCCTTGTGAAGTTTTCCCAGCTGACACTTGCCGCACTCATTGCAAGCTCTCTCTCTAGCTCTTTCTTTGTTTCTATACAAAGCGTGCTCTCTCTTTTTCTGTCAATCTTTCCTAATGGCAACAACAACTGAACCCAAGGCAGAAGCCAAAGCTGAACCAAAAGAAATTGAAGAAACTTCTCAGCCTCCTCTCAAATACAAGGTATTAAATGGAGCCATGGTTAACTTCTGTGAACACCAACCTTATTCTTTCCAAAAAATGTTTCGACTTTTGCATGTTTCTAACATCTTCTTCTCTGTTTTGCAGACATGGGTTTTGAGAGTCTCTGTTCACTGTGAAGGCTGCAAGAAGAAAATCAACAAAAGCTTAAAACAAATAGAAGGTATAACCCTCCATCCCTGATATTCTTGAAGCATCAGTGTCAAGTTTTATTATATGGTCTCTACGATTTCAAAGTTTCGTTGTTTGTCTGACATGCATCTCATTCTTTTTCCTCATACTTCAAATTTCTGAGCTCTTCTCTTCCCCTGTTTTATTATCTTTTCAGTTGGTCTTACTGTTCAACTTTCAAATATCGAAGCTTTCGTGAAAAACATGTACTGTTTTGTTGCTGATTTTCTTTGTTGTTTTCAGGGGTTTACAAGACAGAGGTGGACACGAGGCAGCAAAAAGTCACAGTAACAGGGAATGTGGAAGCAGAGACTTTGATCAAGAAGTTAACCAAGTCAGGGAAACATGCAGAGCTGTGGCCTGACCAGAAACCTAACAATTCAAACGAAAAAAAGAAAGGTAAAGGGAAAAACAAAGAGAAACAGCAAAGCGACTGTGAAGGCTGCGAGGAAAGCAACCACGGTGGCCCTGGAGGTAGTGGTGACAATGAAAAGGAGACTGTCAAAGTTGATGTTGGTCATGCTCAAGGCTCTGGTAACAAGAAAAAGAATGAAGGTGGTGGCCCGGCTGGTAATAAGAAAGCTGATGGGGGCAATATGGTCAAACCAAATGAAGGTGGTGTCGCACCCGCTAAAACTGGCGGCGGTGGGCAAGTCAAAGAGTCAAAGCCTGAGGTGGTGAGGCAGGGTGGGAATTTACCAAACCATCCACCGGTTGCCGAGGAGAAAAGTGGGGGCAGTGAAAGTGATTGCGAGGTTGAGAAAAGTGGTGGAGGTGGCGGCGGTGGAGCCAGTGGCAGTGGAAGTAAAAATAACAAAAAGAAGGGGCCAAAGGGGAATGCCAATGCTGAAGAGGATGAAGGTGAAGAATGTGGTGCTGCTCCACCAAGCACTGGATCACCAAATCATGGCAATGTGCCACGTGGACCAAGTGGGCCCCATGTTCCTCAGGACCTACATGGCTCACGTGTGCCTCAGGGTCAGGGCCCCTATGCACCTCAAGGGCATTATGGGCCTCCTGGGCCTTATGGGTCCCATGGGCCTCGTGGTCCACCCTACGGTCCTCCTGGACAAAGCTTTGCTCCAGCTCCAGCCAATCACAGCCCTCCACAGCAACATGTGTATGAGTACCAATACCCAAGGTACAGGCCTCCAATGCAAGCTGTTCACTACAATGCTAGCTTCCCCACCAATAGCTATGGTGCATCTCATTACGATACACCAGCACCGAACTCACATTCCTTCACTGAGACACAGCCCCCATCCTATCATTTGGACAACTATGCATCTCAGCCATACCATCCATATCATCAGCCATCCTACAACTTACCACAGCCGTCCGATTCGTATGGGTTGTTCAGTGATGAAAATCCCAATGGGTGCTACATTATGTGAAGCTTTGTGGTGCAAAAAGGGAAAGGAGATTAGGCCTTCTACTTAGCTTGTATAAGTGCTTTTGGGGATATGCTTTGTTATGTGTTATGCAGCTGGTAATGTGGATATGGAAGAAGCCTAATCTAAGTTTAGGGGAAAATAAGTGGGGTTTAAGGTGGGGTTCTAGGGTTTAGGGTACTTTTTTGTGCTTTAGCTTTGTTTAGTACTTTTTTTGTTTTTAGCTCTTTTAATTATTATTAAAAGAGTTAATTAACTAAGTAGGTTCCTACTTGTCTGTCTCAGAACTTCTTTCTCATGTGTAAAAGTAGATTTTGCAATTTAGCTTATTATTAGATGGTGACTAATTTGCACTTATATTTTGAACATTCAAAGTTGGAGAATTCAATTTTTATATGTTCGGGTACACCACTTGGCTTACCACCAATCACGTGGAGTACCTCAAACATACAAAAATTACTCTCAAAGTTGCAAATCAACTTACTTTTGAACCATCTCATTTATTGCACATAAGCTTGGTTTCTTTGTAGGACCATTGCAATCTTTCAAATGCTTTTCTTTACTGATGTGTAAAGGGAAAATTAATGGAGGAAAGGGAAAAGAGTAATTAAACTTTAATTAGAGGTGTGCTTAAAGGGATGCTAATTACATTGTAAACTGGAATATTATTTTGTCTCTTTCTAGGCTAAGGAAACCAGATTCCTTGAGCAAATGTTTTTTGATTCTTATTTCTTTCATCTGTGTCTGCTGAAAATGGTTCATGTTGGTGCAGCAGGTTGTGTGGAGGAAGCAAATGTTTAAATTCACCAAATGAAAAAGTCTCTTGTTCTTTACTATAAACTCAAAGCATTAAAATAATTGATCTTGTTTGAAAGCCTTACTTTTAAAAGCAATCTCTTACTTCCATTAACCTTTGGAGTCTGTGATGGCCTGTCCTCTTGCTTTACTTTCATTTGTTTTTTCATCCAGGCTTCTACTTTTGGATCAAAAGCAATTTTTTTTGCAGATTAAATTAAAAGCAGTTTTGTACGGTAGTATGGAGGTCTTTCTTTATTTCTTTCTTTTGAGAGAGACTGTCTCCTTCCTAGGGCAAGGAACCCACAAACAAATCATGTTCATGATAAGGTCAGAAACCAGAATGCTTGCTAATTAGCTTCTGTTTGACTTCAGTTTAGACTGTTTTTGACCAGTTTATGAATATTAATTATTACTTAAAAAAAGGGATTAGTCTCACTTATCTGTTTTATCAAGTAGTGACACTTGGGCAAACTCCACCTTCATACTTTAATCATATTATTAGCACTGTTTTTCTGTTTTGCCCTACCAAATGGTGGATTAGTTTTGTATTTTATTTCTAAGTGGGATTTTTCAGGGTCATATCAGTGATAATATGCAGAAGAACCAGCATTTGGTGGGTCCTACATATCTGCACTCCTTTCTGGCTATATTCTCCATTGCCAAATATTGAATGAAAATTGTGAGACTCCCAATTTTCTGCAATTTTGATCAGATTTTTTTTTTTCTTCTGTAGTTTTAATGTCTGGAAAAAAGGCTCTTTTGGGCTTTTATTCCCTTGGCCACTTGAGAGTCATTTGACATTCCAAGCTTTGTAAGGAAGAGAACCTCTTTGTTTTGTTCTGATTCTTCTCTGAGGTGAGCAATCAACAATTATGGTCTCTCTCAAGGATAATTTGTTCTTACCCTTCCAATCTCCAGAAGAGGTAATGGTGTTGCTGTTGTAATAAAAATGTAAATACAAATTTACCTTGGTACAAAGTTATCGGTAAAAAAAGAGATAAACAAGGACTGGACCAATGGTCTTTATGAGTTTCCTGAAACTTACCATTACTTGTACTTCACACAAAGAGAAACAGTAAAAATTCCCACTTTTTTTTTAAAGATAGGAAAATGCTGAAGCTGCTGAAAAGGGTAAGGCTGGGACAGGCTTTATTATATACAGAAAGACAGGATGAATTATATTGAATCATTGGGGTAGATGAAATTGATTCATAAGAGAATCTTAACCCAAAAACAAATCCACTTCATCTTGATATTCAAACAATTTGCATATTCTTCCTGATAAATGTCTGAGCAATTTCCATCTATCTGGAACCAGATTCCTTCAGTCCAATCAAACTTCCATGCCAAGTTAACCCCTTAATTATTCTCAATAAGTTGATTGATTTGCACAGGGAAACACAGACAAGTGCATGCCTTCACAAAAAAAATTGTTTTAACTCCTATGTTTTTGACAGAGTTCATTTTGCACAGTAAACAAGATGATAAAACACATCAGACTTTTTCTTAATGTTGAACAGTGACTTGTTCTGTAGAAAAGCATTGACAAGACCCTGATTTGCAAACCTTACTTTAAGATAACTAGAAAACTACACCTACAGATGCTCTGATTTCCTACATAAATTGCTGTTCATCTGCCAAGTCTTATACTTGCAATTAGGCCTGCACTGGACTCCAAGTACACTATCTCCTCTGTCCCTTTTCTAAAACAGTTCAACTTCTTTGTTTTTTATTTAGCTCAGTTCACAGGGACCAAGATGGCAGGTTTCCCATTACACACCATACTATTTCTCAATTCTGAAGAGTAACTCAGTTTCTGCAGAACAAAAGGAAAGATCAGATTTTTAGTGCCCATGAGGAAAGTTGCTTTGAATTATTGAAAAACTGAGTTGGCTTGGGCTGTGTGTGCTTGTGTTCATTGGGAGGGGATTTGAAAAGAGAATCAATGGTTAAACAATAAATTATGATTTAATTATTTTATGGGGAGGCTAAATGGTATTATGTTGGAATGACCACAATCATAGCAAATACAGTGATGCAAGCATCTGAAGATATGATGTCTGATTTGGGATTTAGCAATGCCTAATTAGGAGCTACTTAGCTTTTGTGTTCTAGGAAATATATGCATGCATACATAATTACATACACAAATACATGTGCCTAAAAGATAATTTTTTAACTAAAGGCTAAGGGTTGTGTCTCTCTGATAGGGAACTATGTCCCATAAACATTGCATATACTATGGATTTGAGCCACATGCTAAGTTGGTTAAAGTGAAAGTGTAGTTAGTTATGAACTTAGCCCAAAATTATAAAAAATATATATGAAAGTTGAAATAAGCAAGTTCATAGATGATTCAAAATGTATCTAACTTTTGAGGGGATAAAATGCGATTTGATCATAATTTCGGAGAGCACTACGGTAAATAAGTCTTGATAATAATGTTCTTGCCCGTGTTGACTGTCTGTTGAGCATGTGAGGCAACTGGTTTTAAAGAGATCCTACCTATCCGTTGTTTACGTAAGCTGTATAAGCCTGAATATGCAGAAGCATCTGCTTGACAGCCACAAGCAAACTGAGCTTTTAAGCACTTTTACACAAGCTCTTTTCCCAGATTGATTTGGCAGTCTAATTACATATCTTTTGCTGTTTAAGTGAATAATGATTATTGTAACTTGCTAAACACAGACTGATAATCAAATCACATGCTTTTTTACCTTTAAATAAAGGGAAAAAAAGGGATTGTTTGGTCTAATAAAACACACAATTTCAGGCAGTAAATTTCCCTAAACAAATAGTTAAGGTCCCTTGAAAGAAAAGAAAAATTAATAGTTGAGAATGCTAGTTTCTTCAGTGTAGGCAGAGGTAAAGCGACCTTCAGACCAAGCTATGGACCACTGAGGAGTTGACAACAAGCCTCACTGTTACGCAAAGGGTCAGAATGAAATGACTGAAAAAAAAAAAGAGAGTATCAAAAGGGTCAAATTGCTTCTCAGATCCAAGTCACAAAATGTACGACATCATCATTTGCTGCCTGAAATTACTGCATTCACTCATCAATCACACAATTACCCATGACACAACTAGTTTCGAAAGCAAATGATTCATTTGGTTTATTAGTTTCCTTTCTTTTGCTAATCAAAATTTGGTTTTGTACCTATAAGTGTGGTTTGGTAGTTCGATTTGAAATTGATTAAAGGTGAATTCAAGACAATTTTTATGAGTCTTACATCTCTAAACAAAACTTATAAACACAATACATTAGACTGTTGTTCGATGTAATAAAAGTTTACCAAACAACACTCAAATCAATAGTCCAATTTAATTGAAGTGGTCAAGTTCAAATCGAGTGATCAAATGATGTTCATTGTTCTTTTGTTTACTTGTGGGCAAAACCCAATAAATCTAAACCCCTCGGGACTAGCAAGAGCCGACCCTAGGTCAGGGTATACGATGCGACCGCCTTGGGCCTAAAACAGAAATAATTGTTTGGGCATTTCTTTTGTGTGCCTTTTCTTTTACACATTATGAGGCTTGTTTGATTGTAGTGCTGATGGATTTTTCTTTGGACTTTTTGTACTTCACCCCGCTATGGGCTGCTAACAAATTCTAATTTCATACAAAAACATCGAAAGAAAAGCAACTTTGTATAAGTGGGCCTATAAAAGCCAGCCCAATCCAAACGGTACAAAATTCATAATTTCATATCCAAATATACTGGTCCAACGAAAAAAGCCTCCGATATTTTGTCCAAGCTGTGTTCATATTCCCGCCAGTGCCAAGTTAGAGTGCCCGCGACGCTTTTCGTCTGAGAGAGACTGAGGGAGGGAGAGAGAGTGTGGGATAGGGAGGGATGGAATTTAGTGTCAGCGGGAACGCCCTGAAGACCTTTGCTCGCTCCATCACGTGCCTCGCACGCGTCGGAAACGAGCTTGCCATCCAAGCTTCGTCTTCTCAGGTTCACTAACTTTCCTTTCACTTTCTCTCTCTCCAAACATTCCATATAGTCTTTACTAATTCCCGCTCCACGCTTATAATTCGTACTTCTTTTTTGTTCGTTCGATTTTCTTCCGAGAAAACTGATAGATTAATTATTTCGGTTATTTATCAATTTCTTGCGTCACTGCGGCGTTCAATTTGATCGCAGTTATTTGACATTTTATTATTGTAATTTATGATGCCTGATGGTAGAATCATTTTTACTTTTCGTTAAGTATAGATCTCTGGCGTATGATTAGTAATTTATCTTTTGAAAAAATTATCTGTAGGTGATAAATGTTTAGGGTTTTGCTTATGCATTTTTAGGGTTTTGGAAGAGCATGAGTGGCAGCTGTAAGAATATTGGGTGCACTAATCGGATATTGCAATGCAACAAATGAGTTACTAATCATTTGTTATCACGACCGATGCTAAAGATTTGGTTCCCCTATCTATGCAGCTTGCTTTGCACACTCTCAATTCGTCACGGTCTGCCTATCACTCAAGTACATTTATGATGAATTCTTTGATGTCTATACTATATCTTGTAACCAGGTGCAATGTAGTGTGCTTTTGAAGGTAAGGCATCATGGTTCACCAGAATTGCTTTCTTTAGGCTTGCATACCGTGGTAATCTTACTGACTTCTGTTCAGGCGGTTTGTTCTGTGCTTAGGACACCTTTAGCAAGTATAGATCATTTGAGCATACGATTGCCCGATCCCGATGCATCAAAAATGCAATGGACTTTAGAATGCTACAGTGGTAAATTATCCTTTTTCATATCTTATCTGTTTATTCTTTATGCAAAATGGCACGTGCACAATTTGTTATGACCAGAATTCAGGCTTAACATTTTGTTTGCTGAGTTCACCAGTATACACACAATCAGGATCAGGCTTCTGGAACTGTAATTCGAGCACACTGATAGAATATGGATTGCCTAGGATTTTGTTGTTTAGCACACTATACAACTACATTATGCAGCTTTCCTTATCATATGATCTTCCCTTTATTATATATTGTTTGATTGCTATGGTTTTAAACGTCGTACTGACATTTTGCAGGTATGAAAAAATCCTATTGGATTATTTGCAATGTTGAACCAGACATACAACATCTATCTCTTGATAGGAGAAGATTCCCAAGCAGCTTAGTTGTGAGACCTCGAGATCTAAACAGATTGCTTGCTAATTTTCAGTCATCGCTTCAGGAGATTACCATCATAGCAACAGAACCCACTTCTGTGCCTTCTGATGCAGCAAGTGAAATTGGAGGAAAAGCTGTTGAACTTAGAAGTTATATTGACCCGACCAAAGGTAATAAACGTTTTCCTTCTCATTTCTGAAATTATTACAAGCAGGATGTTTACGCTTGAATTTTCCAACGACAGACAGCGACTCATCACTGCATACTCAACTATGGATAGATCCTGCAGAAGAGTTTGTGCAGTATACCCACACGGGAGACCCCATAGATGTGACGTTTGGTGTGAAGGAGTTGAAGGTTAGTAAATTCAATCCTTGGGACCTGATTATATTTGAATGTGTTACATTGCCAAAAGCATTGTCCAGTGACAAGCCTCTGCATTTAAACAGACATAACATCCAGCTAATTATTGTTGTTATCATCACAATAAACTTTCATTGGTTGATGCTTTGTAGTAAAGTGTACAAACCTCACAGTCTATTTCTTTTTTCACTGGATGCTTCACATTCTTTTTGTAAAGCTAATTCTAGGTGCTCTAATTTGTAGTTACATCTGTCTTTTTTCCAATTTATTTCAGGCATTCCTTTCCTTCTGTGAGGGCTGTGAAGTTGACATTCACTTGTATTTTGAGGGAAAGCCGGAGAGTAAGATATATCTAAGTTCTTCTTATTTTGGTTATCTTCCCTTTGCATTCTTTTTTCGCTGCATCCTATGACGAGTTTCGAGATTCAAGCTAATATGCATGCTATAAGCTGACCAATGTCGATATCAGTCAGAAATCGAAGTAGGTGCCCACATAACTTTCTGTGACATTGTCAACATCACACACCCATACTTCACACTCCTAGTTCATCTTTTATTTGCTGATATGACACAAGAGTGGTCAACTCATGACCATTTCAATATGTTGGATTTGGATTGATCATGCCAAATACTTAAGATAGTTTATAGTATTCCATTTCTCATCTTCTTTCGGATTAGAATTTGAAATTATTGTGAATTTTCTCCAGTAAGATATAAATGAATCTTAGGATCAGTTTAATCAGTTTTCTTGACAGTATGTTCATAACTCTGTAGAGGCAAACATAGTGATTATCTAGTGTTATAAATTTCAGACTTTGCTAGAAATTGTGGATAGAAGTATTATATTAACCAAAATGTAACTTAAAGATTGGTTAATCATATGTTTGGGAAAGCAGGCCTATTCTAATGGCACCCAAGTTCGGTCTAGATGATGGGTCCACTTCAAATTTTGATGCTACACTTGTACTTGCAACCATGCTAGTGTCGCAGCTCCATGAAAGCAATACCTCAGAACCTCCACAAGCAGCTACTGCAATGCACATTCAGGAAGATCATGGGACAGGGTCAGAACCAGGACGAGAAAGGTGTGGAACAAATGTTTCGGAGCATCCATCTGATCACACCAGAATTTGGTCTGATCTTTCAGGTAACCATTTTCGTCAATATCTTAAGAAAGTGCCAAGATGTTGTGCTTTATTTTCTTTAACTTTTTTTATTTTGTGCAGGAAGTGGTGCAAGAAGTGGCAGTGGTGCCGAAGCAGGACAGGCTCAAGGGGAAAGAAATTTGAGTGCTAATGGACAGAGAGAAATTCAAAGGATGAGCACAATGCATATTTCAAATCCTGCATGTGCTAGGGAAAATGAACCTGTGCAGGAGGATCATATGGAAGAACCTCGAGGTTCGTAAGAGGGTAGTTAGGTCAATCTTGCTCATTTTATACAAATGTAGTAACTAAAGCTTGTGCATTTTGTTGCTTCCAGATAGGTCACAAATTAACGGTGATGGCTTTTCACAACGTCATCCTAGCAACTGGATAGATGCAGATGAGGATGATAGTGATGAGGATGGAGAGGAGAATGAACTCTGTATTCCTTCAACACCACCATACTATGAAGAACATTAGGATTATTTGCTGTAGTAGAGGTTTGCTGGATTTCTTCTCTTTCTTATGTTGTAAGTCCATCTTTCTCCTCTAGTAAAATGCTTTATTTTTAATTTCTTTTTTGTCAAGTCGATGTTTTGATTTTACATAAAAGCAATTTATGACAAAGGGGTATACATTATGCAAGTATTTAAATAGAATTAAGTCCTCAACAACATTTTAGTTGGAGAGTTAGGTCATATAATTAAGTCATCTACAATCTTTAGAATTAAGTCCTCCACAACATAAGACAGGGTTATTGGATCAGAAATGGTGAAATTGTGTCATAATTTATATGCACCAAAATGTGAAACGATTCTTGGTGTTGAAGTAGCTAAACTCGTAAGAGTTAGGTCATATAATTGGTGGGGTTGGATCAAGAATTCACATGCACTATGATCCATCACTATCATGCAGCAGCAGTTATAGGACCCCTCCCCCCCCCCCCCCCCCCCCCCCCCCCCCCCCCCCCCCCCCCCCCCCCCCCCCCCCCCCCCCCCCCTTACTGTTTCAAATATCGCCATAAATGTGAAGCAGATCTTTGCCGTAGCACTGGTAATAAAAACAGCAGGAAAAACTCAATCGTAGTGAAGTCCTGTGTTTTCTCACTGTAATTGTCAGTTTTTTGTTGAAATATCCAATGGGAATGCCAATTAGGAATTTGATGCTTTGAATTGAAACGATAGGAAAGAAAGACTCAACAAAGTGAGGCTTCTCTGGATTTGCGTATTTATTCAATAGCTTAAGGCTACATAAGTTAAAAACTATAAAATCGCTCAATTTGCCGATATTTGAAATCTTAAAAATCTGCAGGTGGGACCCATTAACACGTAGTTATCTCCAGCAGTTAAGCAATTTGTGGTTTTTCTCGTTAATGTCGGCATGATCCCTGAACATAGCTTACATGCCAGGATGTCATCAACCTTTGTATTTTTTCTCATTTATTCTAATTTTGTTGTTGTTGATCTTTTGTTATGGTTGGAATAGTTCAGACTGGTTGTGGGTTTCTTTTTCTTATGTGCTTTTCAACACCTGGAGCTGTTAAAATACAGTTGCTGGGGCTGTGTGGAAATTCAGATACTTGAGGGCATTTCTGTCCATTTGTGCGAGAATGTCCCTTCCTTGTGCATAACATTAAAAATTGATGTTGCAAATGTGAATTAGGTTATTAGTTATAGCTGTGAGTCTGCGCATTTGTCCTCAAGTTCGAGCCCATATTTTTTCATGATAGATTAATTTAGAGTAGTTTAAATTAGTGATTGTATAAGACAAGAATCATAAATTGTTGTTCACTCCAAAAATATAATGATGAGGGAAGATTCATGTGGGAAAGAGAGATTATGATTAAAAATGGCATAAATAGTGTCCTTTTTTAAAAGAGCGTGATATAATAGTCTCCTGTGGAAAATAAAATAGAAGTATTTGTTTTGGGAAAGCTTGTTTGTTAAGCACCAGCTGGCTTGAGGAGAACTGAGGAGTTGAGTTGGTGTTGGAACGCGCAAACACCGTCCTAGCGATCTGTGGCGGGCCACCATCTATTTAACGGCTACGGCACGTAGCCGCTCATTATCCTCCTCCTCCTGGCTAACGCCGCTTACATAGCCTATAATTTAAGGGTGGTGCTAGAGGCACCAACTTTGGGCACCAACTTGGGCACCAACTCTCTAATAGAGGTGGAGCCCGCCAGCACAGCGGGTCCCGCGCTCTATTAGAGAGTTGGTGCCCAAGTTGGTGCCCAAAGTTGGTGCCTCTAATATTTTCCATAATTTAAACATGAGGAATGCTAGCCGTTATTCCTTTCAAATGCCACAGCTATCTATCTATCTATCTATCTGTGATGAAAAGAAAAGCGCGGGTATTGAATTGCAAACAATAACGAAAGGGACAGAATCAAATTCACATACCCTTCTTGAACAGGTATGTTGGGTTTGGTTTGGGAGTCTAAAGAAAGAAAACAATGGATAACTATTTTAACTTTATTTTGAACAAATACAATCATTACTGGTAAATGGGGTTTTAGTGAAAAGGAATAGTGGGATTTTAGATTGTCTTCTTTGCAAAATTAAACAAAGCGAAGAATGGGTTCAGATGAAGGGTTTTATTTTTTATATTTATTTATCATACAATAATGGCACCATTATTCTGCATGTGATCACATGTACTTTTATAAATCAGAAACTTAATTGTTTTTTTGTTCTTTATACAAGACTCCTAATTATTCTTTTTCTATAAATTAAGCGACTCTAATTTGTTATAACTTGTAACTTAGCTTTCACCTAACAAATGTCAATGAAATACACATTAAGAAAGGATCCGGATCCTCTGCTCTGATTTTCTCTGCCATGATCTGCTTTACTTTTGTTCTCCATACGCCACCTCATTAAAATTTAATCTAACGGATTTAAAAGTTGACACATCATCCTAAAACAAAAACTCAATTTACTCCTAATTAAAAAAGAAAAAAAATCTCTAACACCCAACTAACAGTAGTTAACGTCCAACTTTTTTTTATTCTTATTTTTTTTCTGTTCTCCTTATTCACGTTCTGTTTTTTTTCATCTCCTTATTCACTTCTGTCTTACAAGAGGATGATTGTGGTTTTTCATAAAATGGCTAACCCAATACTTACCATTAGATTTATTCAACTTAATGCTCATTTTAGCATTACAACCCCTCCTTGTTTCTGCCCGAGAACTTTTGGTTAAATAATCTTGCTTATCTTTCGGTCGAAAACCCTCCTTGCAACAAACAAATACTCTTGAAATTATTTGACCAGTATTCTTATTCTTGTTATGTGAATCTCTTCTAATGCTGAATCCTGCTCTTCGCCCATATTCATTGTAAAACTCATATGCAGCTTGTTCTGAAAGAAATTCCATATCACATATGGGCTTATAATCTAAATTATCTTCACAGATTGTAGCCACTGGATCTTTCATTCTCAATCTGAAAGAGGGAAATTTTGAATTGTTGCAGACATAGGAACCAAAAAGAAAAGAAAAAAAAGAAAACGAACAGCATGCCAAATAATCCTACTTACTTTATGGGATCAAGTTCACGTCTTCACAGTAACCTTGCCAATATATTCACACTAACCAAAGCACCACTATCGAGGCAAGTAAGAAACAACATGCTAAGAGCCGTGAGTGGCTTCCTAGACTTCCTCCTTTCAAGGGTTGGCCGCCTAGTTCTCTCCTAGGGTTGATGCGAGGCTAATAGCTGTATTTGGAGCTGTCATTGACATTCAACATTTAAGGTAAGATGAATATGAACTTAAATAAAGAGAAAAGGACAGAACCTGAAGCAAGAAGGAGAAGAGGACAAAACCTGAAGCAAGAAGGAGAAAAGAGAGAGGACGACAGAACACAAAGAAGAAGAATAAAAAAAAAAAAGAGCTTTGGACGTTAAATATCCCGTTAGTTGGGTGTTAGGGTTTTTGTTTTCTTTTTTAATTAGGAGTAAATTGAGTTTTTGTTTTAGGATGATGTGTCAACTTTTAAATTCGTTAGATTAAATTTTAATGAGGTGGCGTATGGAGAACAAAAGTAAAGCAGATTATGGCAGAAAAAATCAGAGCAGAGGATCCGGATCCATTAAGAAAATGTATACCAAATCCTTTCTACGTGCTTCCAACTCAATATTTTTTTTCTTCTTTTCTTTGTGATGATGGAAGGATTCAACTCAGCTTCAAATATGCTTATTCTATACGTATACATTAGATTGGCAAATCAGTAGATTTTAATGGACAAGAAACACAAAAAAGAGTAAAATGAGGACGGTTATGTTGAAAACAGAGACAAAGCGCAGTGGGGCACAACAATGAAGGATGACGCCAATGGAATGGATGAAAAAGACTTACCCCTTATTTGATTATGGAGATTATTAAAGAAATGACAAATAAAGAAACAGCAGGTAGGAATAGGAATAGGATGATAGGAAGGAGAAAACGTGTTTCGGTTAACGATTCTTGGATGGACTTGGCCACTTGGGATAGGTGTAAACCTAGATGCCGTCTTCCCTCTTCCTTGTTCCTTATTCTATTTTAATGCAACTCCCCCTCTCCTCTCTCTCCTCTCTGTAATCTCCATTTCTAGGGAGAGAGAAGCTCAACCGGTCAACTATATATTGCATTCCTAATAGTAGGTTGGATTCTGAATGTGGACATTATTTTACTTCTAATTTACTAAGTCTGCCATTGGCATTATGAATTTGGTGGCATTTCCAACTCCTCGAAATACAAAATACAAAAACCAACCCAAAAATAATAATAATAATAAGTTGAATTAGCATTGCTATATAATAAAATTCACCGAAACAATTATTATATTCTTATTATTAAGGTCTTTGTAAATGGTAGTGTGGTACAACTAACATGCAGAAACAATCAATGGGCAGCATTGTAAATAACAGCTAATACCAATGTCATTTCATTACATCTGGCCGCTTATAAGACCTCAAGTAACTGAGGTTTAGTTCTTGTCTAGTTGGCCTTGTCGCTCTCTCTCTCCATTGGCTCACTGGTAAAGAGAAACAACAAACACAGAGCAAGAAAATTAAAATACAAACACCAAAGAGAAAGCAAATAAAGAAGCTCTCAAGCAAGAAGAAAAGAAAGCAGCAAGTTTTACAGAAAAGAAATAAATAGTGATACATTGAGCTTCTTATTGGGAAACAATGGCTAGGCTATGCTGTGTCTCATTTTCCTCCTGATCTGCGCCTCAATGTTGTTGATGGGTTCATCAGCTTCTGTTCTAGCAAGTGGGGACCACCACCAGAACCTTTCATGGATGCCCACCAACAAATCAGCCTGCGAGGGCTCCATTGCAGAGTGCTTGGCTGCTGGGGATGAGGAGTTTGACTTGGATTCTGAGATCAACCGGCGCATCTTAGCTACCAGCAAGTACATCAGCTACGGTGCGATGCAGAGGAACACTGTGCCTTGCTCTAGGCGTGGCGCCTCCTACTACAATTGCCAGCCCGGCGCTCAGTCCAATCCCTACAGCCGCGGCTGCAGCGCCATCACAAGGTGCAGGAGTTAATTTTTATTTTTTGTTTCTTTGTTTTTTATTTTTGTTCATTTTGGAAATGGGTTCGATTGTTATACATGAACAAAGGGAGAGAGAGAGAGTTTTGGAGGTGGTGTATCATTGTTGTTATTATTAATGGAAATGTTGATGATGTTATAAAAGCATATTTGAATGTCTCTGTAAAACATTAATAATTGCTATTCCTTTTCTTCAAAGTTTTGAGCTTCTGCCTGTTTTGAATGAACCAGAAAAAGAGAGCTGATCACTGAAGTGGTGCTCTGTTTCTCTTTCTTTTTTCCCTCATTGATCTGTGTCTTTCTGGAAGAAAGATCTGTGCTCAACAATTCAAGACCTAACTAGTTGTGTAGAATGAATTACATTGAAGTTATCAAAATTTTCTATCTTTTTCTTCTTGAATTGATGTATTTTTTGGCCATATCAATGTCTCTACAGAATTTATTTCGTATGATGGATTGTATTGGCCATGAAAGTTAGCGTCTTTTGGGGACTTGTGTTTACTGTGTTGTGTTGTTAGTTATAGAAAAACCCTCTTTTCAATTTGATTGCTGCCTTCCTTCTCCTTTTGTCTCAAAGGAGAAAAAGGCAGCCAGAGAGTTGGTAGAATGAGACGACATAAATAAAGTCAGGGGAAAAGTAACAAGAGAAGAAAGAGGAATTGTTGAGTTGTAATGACATAAACATGTAGTTTGCAAAAGGGGGAAAAGGACAATTTAAAGATAAATTCTATCAAATGTTGGAATTTTTTTTCTTATTCTCTGTTTGCCTTTGGCCTTTTGACTCAAAATTGGTATTCTGCAGTATGAATATCTTGATTTTATTCATATTGGCTTTTCTTTTGCTTTGAAGTTCTTTGCTTTAAAGTGGGGTAATAGGGCAAATGATGTTCATGCAAGAGGGACAAATAAGTTGGTGCCTTTATTTTTGGCCAAAATTTGAATGGACAGATTTGGGCTTAGCCAAGTTGGCTATAGCAGACAGATGTGCTCCTCACTTTGCATCCGAGTTCGAATCCTCTTATTCGCAGTTTAGATTAAATTAAAGTAGAATATCGCTTGTATCAATAATAATAAATTTTTTTGAATGGCATAGAATAGATGGGTATAAATGCAATGCAAGAAGGACAAATAAGTTTATTTCTCCTTGCATTTGGTAAATGTTAAACCTAGTGTAAGGTTTAAGGTTATATTTAAACTTGGACAGAGTAGATTTTGTACTTGAAAGTGAGGATGGAGATATGTTTGGTTTGGAGAGTGAATTTTAGCTCTTGGTGAAGTACAGTGTCTATAAATTTGTCCTACCAGAGTCATAAAAATGGTCATAATTGCACCTATCTTAAAGTCTTCCATGTGAAGTGTATGAAAGCAACTGCAAAAATGCTTAATGGGAATGAGAGAGAGCTATATCAGCAGCAAAAGATGATCCTCATGATTTGAATTCTCCTCTTTAAGTTTTAGAGAGTAGGTGTGTGTTGGGTTTGTTTGTTAAGTACTTAGGTCCGCAGATCAAAATTTAAAGCTATTTGTGGTCCCCTTTGCCAAACATAAGTTGAGCAAAAAAGACCCCTCTAAGATCTCTTTCATCACAGAGGCTGCTGGTATCTTTTTCTTCCATTATTGAAGCTTCGAATCTCTTAGGTAAACTTTTGGTACACTTCACCTGTTCACAGATGGGGAAAAAAAAAGTAGATTCTTTTAGGACATATGGATGAAAATGCTAAGAACAAGTCTCCACCTCACACCGGAAATGAAACCGGAACTATTCAACCGGTGTAGTTCGGTTTGGTTTTAATGAAAAAGATTTATGAAATTGGCCGGTTCAGTTTAAACTGGTTCCGATATGGTTTCTGATTTTTCTGGTTTCAGATCTGATATATTTTATTTATTTATTTATATTTTTCAAATTATTATTATTTTTACAAATTCTAACTAAAATTTATTTTTTGGGCTTAAAAATTCACAAATGATCTAATTTTATGCAAATAGAGATTATTGGGCATAGAAAAGAAAGGTGATTTGAAGTTGGACTTGGGGAAATATTAGTTATGGGATTATAAATTTTGCATTTGACTTAAACAATTTTTTTTAAATAAAAAAAAATTGCAGCCGGTCCATTTTTGTAATGTGTGAAAATGGTAGCATAACTGGTTTGAATTGGTCCGATCCGATTTGATGCCAATTTATTAACTTTTTAGTCAACATGATTTTTTTTCCGATTTTTTCCATTCGAAGTTGCTCGGTTTTCCAGTCTCGATACCCACCCCTAATTTTCTGTGAGTCTGTGACTGGGATTTTCATCATCTTTGAAATTGGGTTGGTGGAAATTTATATTGGAAACAATTCTTGGTAGGTAAAGCAACTCCAGATTAAGCTGCTCTTATGTTTCTGTGCCTTAAATCTTTAAGGTGGACAACTTTACATAAATTAAGATTGATCAAATTTTATAATATTGCAACCACTTCAACTCAGAAGATTCCACACCCTTTTTTTTTGGGATGCCAGATGGTGTGCAACTATTTCAATGTATTTAATGTTTCAGAAACTGAAAACCTCAAATGTTTTTGTTTTTGTTTAATTAACAAATCAAAACCTGAAAGTTGAACCACCAACTGGCTTGAAAACTTACGATCCTATTCGTGATTGCTCTGTAACAACATTGATTGATTTTCTCTAGTTTTTAAGTAAGTGGTGGTGGATGCATTCAAAGCCTTCTGAATCCCATTGAATTCAATATTCATGTCCATCTTGTTATTGTGTCTGCAAACTATGCTCCATAAATTGGAACCCAAAAAGAATTGAATCAAAGTCACACCCCATTAGGAAGACATTAGGGAGAGGTCCGGCGTGACAAGAAAATTGTCAACCTCGTTATCTATCTACTTATCTTGCTTTTGCCCTCAGTTATTACTTCCAATTCTCATGACATTCCACTTTAGTGGCATTTAGTCTTCACTTTGTTGGACGAAATTAAATTCATATGTTATAGACAACAATTGTTAAATAATAAACTTTAAAAAAAAATATTGGATAATGAGTTTGTAGCACAAGTGATTAAGAATATTGTCAAATCTCCCTCCCTCAATATCGTCTATATTAAAAATAAAAATAAAACCTTCTCGAACTCGTATAAAAAGTATGTAAGAATTCTATAGTGAGGGCCTTATATATAGCCCTTAGGTGAGACCCTATTTCTTAGGCGTTGGATCAAATTAGTTAGCCGTTGGATCAAATTGGTTAGCCTGATCCAACAGTTAAGAAATAGGACCTCAACTAAGGGTCATATATAAGCTCCGCATGATAGGATGACTTGAAAACTCTGATGCCATACGACCGACTCATTTTCCGTTGGGCCAGGAGAGTCAACAACCAGGCCTAGTTTATTCCTCAACCGTGGGAAATAAGAAATACCCTAAATTCACGCCAGCATGATCCAGTGGGCCATTTACGTAGGACCCAAGAACCTTCTCGAACTGTACCCCCCCACCGCCAAAAAGGTCCAAAACGTCATTCTTGTTTCCATTAACCCATTCACATGGAAAGCAAGTAAAGATTTCACGGCGTTAGTTTTCACGTGCACCGAACTCGTCGAGTAGTTAACGGCGCAACGTCGACGGACTTCTTGGTGAACAAACTTTTAGTTTTAACGCGGACTTCCCGGTTTTTTCGCTCCGCTGAAACAAATCCCACCGCCCAATTTCTTAAGCGCTAAGGATATATTCAGAGGTTCCCTTCGGGTTTTTTACTATAAAACCCTCGTCTTCCTTCTCTAACCTCCAACACCAGTTACAGCAAACAATCATTAGCCGAGATTTTAAATTCCCAACAAGAAAGAAAAGTTGATTATGGCCCAGGAAGATTTGAGCGTGCAGGTGCAACAACAGATGGTATGGACCGTAAACCCGCCTTTTCTTTTTTCTTATTATGTTATTGATTTGTTTATTCTTTTTAATTGACATTGGCACTGTTTGGTTGCCGAGAAAATTTGGTTTTCACAATATAATGGGATTTTAAGAAATACCTAAGTTTTGTAACTTTCCCATTTTGTTATTTTTATCAATTTCTTTTTAGATGAACAAGGAATCAGCTTTCATGGGTGTTGTTAGCTCATATTTATTTAAATGTTTTTGTAATTGTTTAGGCTGAGAAGGAGGAACAGAGGCTCAAGTACCTGGAATTTGTTCAAGTGGCTGGAGCTTATGCCGCGGTTTGCTTCTTAAATCTGTACGGATTTGCCAAGGAAAGGTCTGGTCCTTTGAAGCCTGGAGTTGAATCCGTGGAGGGAACTGTGAAGAACGTTGTTGGACCTGTCTATAACAAGTACCATGATGTCCCTGCTCACCTCCTTACCTTCGTGGATCGCAAGGTACCTAACAAATGTCATGTTTAATTAACACTTTTTCATGCTCTTGTGCTATTTGGTCTATTGTGTATACGTAGCACATCGATTATGTTTTAGAGTCGATCAATGTTTCAATCTGCAATTTATAGTTGGTCCATTGCATCCAACTTCAATTGCACAAATTTTATTACGGCATTTGGGTTTTGTTCCTTGATAGGATGTATGCTTGCATCTATTTTCGATATCGAAATTAGCTTGGTTAATTTGGTTTTTATATTATGATGGAGTGAAGCTTCTTTATTGTGTTCAATGTGCAAGTGGTAAAATTCTAAAATTTGTTTTGGAACATGTTCAGGTTGATCAATCTGTGACCAGGCTGGACAGTCGTGTGCCGCCGGTGGTTAAGCAGGCTTCATTCAAAGCCTTATCAGCTGCTCAAAAAGCCCCAGAGGCGGCTCGAGCGGTTGCCTCTGAGGTTAAGCGTGCTGGGGTTGTAGACACTGCCTCGAGCTATGCTAAATCTGTCTACACCAAGTGTGAACCCGCAGCTAAAGACCTGTATGCTAAGTATGAACCAAAAGCTGAGCAATACGCCGTCTCTGCGTGGCGAAAGGTGAACCAAGTCCTCCCAAAGATGGTTGAGGTTGTTGTACCAACTGCAGCATATTGCTCTGAAAAATACAACCAGACAGTGCAGCACAGTGCAGAGAAGGGGTACAGGGTCTCTCCTATATGCCTCTGGTTCCCACAGAGAAAATTGCCAAGGTTTTTGCAGGGAAGGTGCCTGAAGCAGAGCCTTTGGTTGCAAGTCCTGGTGAAGTTGATGTTGCCCTTCATTGATAGGTCTTCAGTGTTGGTTTTTGTTTTGCATCGGGTTTTGTGATGTTATGGTATTAAACTAAACAAACAGATAGAGGCATTGTTGTTGATTGTTTTTCAAAAGGTTTAATATATTATATATATATATATATATAATATTCTAATGTTTATTTATTTTTATACTTTTCTGTTTGTGATTTAGAAAAGATGAATGTAAATTGAAACATTATGCAGTTAAATATATTGAAGCTTCCGGAGTCCAATTGCCAAATTACATGTCAATATACAGAGATTATTCCCAAATACTCAATAAATAATTTTTTTGTGTGATTGATACATCATGAATCATCCCCTTCTTAAAACTTATTCTAATGAAAAAATTTCACTTGATAGATAGTTGATTGATACATCAACGAGGTTGTCTCTAATTAAAATAACGTGAATTTCCCTCCCCGGCGCCAGCAGAATCAAACTTTAGTGGGGTTTCTTTGCTCCCATATAACAACAACGAAAAAAAAAAATTAACGCCAAAAAATATATGAGGTGCTTATGATGCCAAGTCCTTTTGCTTTCTGGGCCAAATTGACAATATCTTGTGGGCTCTAAAAGGGCTCAACAATCAAACAGAACGACATCCCCAAACTTCTTCCACAGCAAATAGCATCAAAATTCCCAGCCAAAGCTTTCAAGGCCTTCCTTCAACTTCAACGAACCAAATAGCATCAGAGCTTCACTTCAATTTCTCTTTCAGTTTCTGCAGAGAAAACCCAGAAGTGTCACAAAGTCTCACCGATAAATTCAAATGGCCACTAGTTTGCATTTACCAATCTCAATATCAGCGACTTCTTCATCGTCACTTAGAGCCAGAAATACTCGAAAGTTCGCAGCTTTTTGTTCCATTAACGCGAAAGCAAAAGTTAAAATCCCCATTCCTCCAATAAACCCTAAGGACCCGTTTCTTTCAAGGCTCAGTTCAGTGGCTGCTAATTCACCAGAAACTTTACTGAACCGACCTGTTCAAAATTCTGACTCTCTTCCGTACTTGGATTTGTTTGATGAACCTAAGCTCATGGCCACACCTGCCCAAGTATCTCTCTCTCTCTCTCTCTCTCTCTCTCTCTCTCTCTATATATATATATATATTTATATATGCTTTCGTATAGGTAGTTTCTATTTTTTTGAAGGATTGAAGCAAAGTTTTCTAGATTAATTTAATAGGTACTAGTGAAAAGTGAAATTAGCGCCTGCTAGTTCTTTGTAGCGGAAAGAATCTTAATTTTGTATTGGTTAAGCTGGTTTTGTTCGAAGCTATTCTAATAGGTCTTAATGGAATTAGTAGTGTCTGGTAGGACTTTCTGGCTTCTTTCTTAGGGAAATTAGAATTCTTGTTTTGTATAAAAAAAAAAATGTAGTGATGCTTCAAAATTTATTAAGAAAGTCTGAATGTTTAGTAATTAAAGAAATTGATTTTCCATGTTATCCTGGAACCCCGGTTAATCAAATTTCTTTTTGTTTGTTTCTATGACTCTTATTTGGTTAGTTGGTAAACTGATGATATTCTCTGCTTGAACTAGGTGGAAAGATCTGTTTCTTACAACGAGCATAGGCCAAGGAAACCACCTCCGGACTTGCCGTCATTGCTACTCCACGGGAGAATAGTTTATATTGGCATGCCTGTAAGTTCTTGACCCAATATTCATGTTGGTTGTAGATGTCATCTTCTGAAAGTAGCAAATCATGGTATCTTTTCATAGTTGGGGTGAAATGGAGAAGCCCAGAGCATGTCTTCAGTGCAGACTGTGCACCTTGAGTGTGTTCTCTGGTTACTTCAGAAGGGGAAATATGACTAAAATGATACGAGACTAATGCCGATATTCATTCCTAATAGGTTTTAGTCAGTCTTATTGTCAAGTCGTTCTTGCATTTTGTGAAATCTGTTAAAAGTTGCTTTGATGTTTCAGTTAGTACCAGCAGTCACAGAGCTTGTTGTTGCGGAATTGATGTATCTGCAATGGATGGATCCTAAACAACCAATATATATTTATATCAATTCTACCGGAACCACTCGTGATGACGGTGAAACGGTAAGTCTGGTGTTTAATATCAAAACATGATGCAAATGAAATGATCTCTCTCTCTCTCTCTCTCTCTCTCTCTCTCTCTCTCTCAATTATCTATTTTATGTATTTGAAATGCTTATTGCTCAGGTTGGCATGGAGTCAGAGGGTTTTGCTATCTATGATGCAATGATGCAGTTGAAAAATGAGGTGATTCATTTTAAGAATTGTTTCACTTCACATAGTTATTTGCTCTACTTGGTGGTGATGATGGTGTTAGTTTGCGTGGGTGTGGGTTTGGAGCTACATAGGGTGTTTCTAGATTAGCAATTGTGCTTAGGGATATGCATATGCATGTGGTGGCACCACATCAGTGCTGCGGATGCGTAGCTGTGATGCTAACGCTTGAAAATGGTTGTGAGGCAGTGACAGTGGCAACTGTTGATTGGGTTTATAAATTCTATGAATTAGTATATTTAGTTTTGTATGCACTTGTATCAACTTCCCACACCCCAGAGGATATGTGCTAAGTGACCTGGCCACTGACTAAAAAGTAGGGGAATGATATGCATTTGGTAATGATAAGGATATTCTACCTTTTATCTCATTACATAGTTGTTCTTGCTTATTCAGATACATACGGTTGCCGTTGGGGCTGCTATAGGTCAAGCTTGTCTATTGCTTTCAGCAGGAACTAGGGCAAACGATTCATGATGCCACATGCCAAAGGTATGATGCATTTGGCTTATTAAGTTTGCAATCTCAGACCTTTAAAACTTTCGTAATTTCCTTCAATCCTGTTTCAGCCATGATCCAACAGCCTCGTGTGCCATCATCTGGGCTGATGCCTGCTAGTGACGTTCTTATTCGTGCAAAAGAGGTGATCCCTGTTTCATTGCTTTCCACCATTTTAATATGGTTAAAGACTGATTGTTTCAAATTCAATGTTATCCATTCCTTGTTCTAGTCCTAAACATATATTTGTTCATCATGTCTTTATTTGTTTGGTCTCTGAACTTCTCTGGCGGAGTAAAAATAGAAAGGTTTCATTCACATCAACATTTTCTGTTCAATATGCAATATAATGATAGACATTTACTGGGCTCTGGCTTAAGATTTCATTCATAAGGTGACAATCTTTTTTATTCGAGTTCTGTGTTCATTTTGTGGAAATTTCAACATTGTCTGAATTTGCAGGTAATAACAAATAGGGACATTCTTATAAAGCTTCTGGCCAAGCACACAGGAAATGTAAGCTCTTTTTATAAATTTAATCAGCAGCAGCATATGAGCAAAAACTAAGGAACTTATCTTACCTTGTTATTTTTGTATTAGTCAGTAGAGGCTGTTACTAATGTGATGAGAAGACCATATTATATGGATTCTACAACTGCTAAAGAATTCGGTGTGATTGACAAGGTAAGTCCTTTTAGATTGTCTTATGTAGTTTGTTTCTTCAATTTTGTGGAAAATTGACTGATGGGAACACTGCCTGCAGATCCTTTGGCGTGGTCAAGAAAAGATAATGGCAGATGTTGCCTCCCCTGAGGAATGGGACAAGAAAGCTGGTGTCAAAGTTGTAGATGAACTTAGTCTCTAGTGGGTGCAATGTTGTCATTATAGGTAAGTTAACCTTTTTCTTCATTATGCAACAATGGTGCTTCATGGGGTTTTTTCAAATGTGAAAATTATCATTTTGATTGGGCTTTCTGAAGGACCCAGTGAACTTAGCGATGGGGCAAGCTAGTCAATTCAGTTTTCATGGGGAAGAATGCAACTATAATAATAATTACTGGAAAATTCATCAAATGATGCTGCAAATCTATATTCTATATAGTGGTCATGCAAAGGACAGAAATTTGTCTGTTGTCTTCCTAGCCTTGAGCTAGACTTTCACACCTTGGCTTGATTTGATACTTCACTCCGTCAGCGTATGAGTGTTAGGGTGATCTGGGGGTATAAAATGGCATGAACGACAAATGGGCTGTTGTTCTGGTACTTCAAATTGTTTCTGTAATGGTTGATGGCTCAAGATTGGGCCTGAAAAATACCAGCAATGCATGGTTATACTAGAACGTTACAAGATAGTGTGGCTATTTAGTTTTATTTTGGTTCGTGTATGTTAATAGTGTTTTTGCTTGCAAGATCCTTTCAAGAACTAGGTTTCTGATTGGAATGTTTCTCTTGGCGTGTAGGAATTCTTACTTGGTTACTAAATGTAGAAGAAATTACATGATCGGTCACTTGTTGGGATTCTTTGGTTATTGGTTGAAGCATGAATGAATGTAAAGAGCGTCAAATCATCTTATGGGGAGAATATAATTGCAGGAATCTGAAGTGGCCTGTTTATGAGGAAGATTTGGATGGAAGAGATTGAATACTGATGCCAAATTGAATTGCCGCTGGAACAATCTGGAGGGTGCACAAATACGGACATTCGAAGGTTACTAGGGGTCAGACTCTTTTTATGTCTTAATTGAAGTGCTGTAGATTTATCGAATGTAATATTTTGGTCAAGTTTTTGGGTTTACGGATGATGTTCATGCTTGAGGGTAACCAATCCTTTCTTAATAATATTTCGAATTCAACATGCATGGCATGCATGGTTTGCAAAGACTATTTAATGTGTCGCTTACCTATGTAGCTGATGCATTTTCTTTGAAACAATTTATTGGTGAAGATGGCCATGGCGACCCAATTTTGGGGGGGTCTTTTTTTGTGGGTAGCCAAGGCCTAAGTCAGTATATTATCTCAGAGAAATGCAGATATGACCGAAAAGAATGGAGACAGAAGGAAATTTGCCCAAACAATATGCTTAGCCCTAGCTTCGTGGTCTGCACCTAACCAATTCCACCAGAAGCATCTTTGTCAGGCGTACTGCCCACCGCCGCAAGGACACCAAAGATGTTTTAAGGAGGAGGAGGAAACTATATTTTCATCATCACTTAAAATTTGCAATGATATTACTGATATATAAATGACGAGGTTAAGGTTGAGGTTAATATGCTGCTGAGCTTCTCCTTATTTTTTGTGCTCACATTTCATTTCATTGTGACGGGATCTTTTGCCTATATATGCATGCTTATCCCATGAATGTTTGGTTATGCAATCCAGCCATAAAATTAAAAAAAGAATTCAACCTTCTTCCCGATTCCTGTCTTCTTCATCAAATAATGAGAGACCTATGCGTTCGGAATTGTATTTCATTAATTCAAATATATTTATTTAATAATTATTTTTACAAAAAATTACTTCAATATGATATCATAAAACCACAATTATCCATCAAGATAGTCTTGAAAAATATACGAAAATTGGTAGTGAGCCCAACGAGTATCCCTCAGATAAAATTATTTTTCATTTGAGTCGAGAATTAAACTTCGTTGTTTTTGGTCGAAGAGAGCTAAGACTTCCTAGTTGTAGCACAGGACTCGAAATGAGACAGGAGAGGGAAGAGCGCAAATGGGGAAGCCCTCTTTCTCACTCGGATTGACAATCTTCGTCTCCCTCTCTCTCACAGCCTCCTCCTACTCCATCTCATCCTCTTCTTCATGTTCCCCAATCTTTCTCAAACCATCTTCACCATCAACATCTCCCAAAGCCACCCCTTCAGACCTGCTCTCTTTGCTGGGCTCCAAATCCCAGTCTTCAACCATTAACCCCCTTGTAGCCCAAGAGCTCACTTCTTGCTTCAAATTCCTCGTACCCTTTACGCCAAATGTCAACAAATTGTGCCCACAAAAGTATCCCAATAGAAAAGTCTTAAACTTGAAGCAAAAGGGTGATTTATGTCAACGGGAGGAGGAGGATGAGCTTGTTTGGTGGCCTCCTCAGCCGGTTTTGGAGCTTGCTCGCCTCGCTGTTGACTCTGGTGGAGACCCAGCTGCTATTCAACGTGCTTTGGATCCCACGATGATCACTGTCAGTCTCTTTTTCCTCTTTTCCTTTAGCAATTGCCGATGCCTCATGTCTATGTTTGCCTTTTGTGCTTAGATTTGGCGTAAAATTGTAACTTTGGTTTGGCAGCATTCTGATAAATTGTTGTCGGGTGCTTAGCAGTTCTTTTTCTGGAAAATTCATGGATACTTTTCCGAAATTGGTCTTCATTGTGTAGGTTTTTCCCCATTTTGATGACACTTAATTGGGAGATTGCAATTCATCCACATATTTACATCACCCTGTTCCAGAAAGTGGCTCTAACTTCTGGCATATTATGATTATACTTATGTGGGTGTTCCATATCACATTGACGGTGTCATCTCATAACTATAACTAAGATTTATGATAAATTAAATGTATTGTCTGGGTTGTTTTACTAGTCTATCTGTACACCAGTTGTAACTGGAGGATGTTTAATTTAGTAATGCATTAGGTACCTGATGTTGAAGGATCAAAAGCGAACCGATGTGAGCTTACTAGAACCCCATATGGGAGACGCTTCATAAGTGAGGTAGGTTTGCATCAAAGGAATGAAACTTCAAATTTTCGAGTTATCCTCTACTCAAGAAATTAATTCTCTTTTTGAATTCATATAGTGCTCTTTTGTTGCACTGCAGGAGTTGAATTCATATATTGAATTTTTATTTGAACTTATTCTATCTCGGGGTTCCGCTGTTGGGTTGAATGTGTCGTTGAGTCGCTATGATTTATTCCATGGCCACCTTTTTCTTGCTATAGACACTGGAAGACTTGGTATATTGTAAGTTGGCATCTTTCTTACTGCATCCTTTCATGTATTGTTGGTACCATTAAAGGCTGAGAAAATATTATACCTAAGTTGTAGAACGGACAATGTTCTACCTATCATTGGTTATTTCAAGAACATATCTTTTTTATGTTTGACAGATTCCATGCCAAAGAATACCCTGCATATGATAAAGAAGTATTTCCATATAATATGGGCTACTGTCAAGTAGGTAAAGATGCCTTGATTACATCTTTATTTTTGCAATTCTCAAAATCTGTTTTGGTACCCTAATACTAGCTGTTCTGTCTTCCAGAGTGACTTATCTGAAAATAGAAAAAATAATGAAGAAAGAACTTAAAATGAAATCCTCTTTTTAGCTTTATTAAGTAGTTCCTCAATTTTTTTGGTTCCTCATGTCAAGCAATTACAGTTGGTTAGATAACATGGTAATTTCTTGTGGTGAAATGTTTTTGTTACACCTGTTGTTCTTATATTACATCTCTTAGGGTCTAATGTGAGATATGATGATTCAATGAACTTGCGAAATATCCTCTGGCTGGCTCCATTGCCAAGCAATTCAACTAAAGCTTGGGTAGCACCAGGTACCCTTCCATAACCAATGCACTAAGATATACTGGTGGTGATTAGTAAAAAATGAACCATAGGCTATTTCTTTTGTAATAAAAGTTATGTAATACGGCTTGTTGATTTTCAGGTGTCCTTGTAGCGCTGGATGCCCATCCAGAAGGCATCATATATAGAGATCTCATACCTGAATACGTAAATTTTGCAAGGACAATATATGAAGGTTTGAACTTCCATTATCATTTTCACTCCCACATGGGTGATATGCCATTTTCCGTTTCCTAACATAAGTTCCAGAAGATTAAGAAATACAATTTTTCATTGGTTCTGGTCAGACGATCTTGGGGAAGTTGCAGTTGATGTCAACTATTTGGATGTTGGGAATGCAAAGTTGAAGTTCCAACTTTTTATATGCTGATGCTCTTTTCAAGGTTTGAACCATATACTTTCCCTTCATCGCCTAGTCTATTATGCAACAGTGCCAAGTAACCATGTAAGGAATCTACCTTTGTTTTGTTCTGTAAATAGTACTATAAGTCTTCCTTGGTTGTGTTCTCATTTCATTCTGATAGATGAAATGAGATGACTTTTAATTTCTTTTCGGGGCACAATTGCAGTTATTTATCGTGGATAACCCCAAATGCGATACGAGCCAAATACAAAGTCTCAAGTAGGCTGGCCAGGATGATTCCCTTGGTTTGATTGTGGAAAGTAAGATCCGAGAGTACACAGGAGTGCGTTGGTTTGTTCTTGCTGCAGATTTCGCTAGGCATGCAAGCTGAATTTGCCAGTGTCGGTGCAAATGTGGTTGTGCTGTTTCCCCTTTACTTCTGTTCCTAAGTGTGGAGCGCTGCAGATGAACTCACCAATTCATTGTTCCTAAATCATCATTTCTTCCCCATAATTTAATGGGGATGTGATTTGTAAAGAATGTCTTGGTTACTAGCTTGTTAATAAGAAATCTTAGATAATTGGTTGAAACAGAATGATAAATTAGAGTTAAAAGAAAAAAACTAAAAAGAGGAACCATGCAACAGTGTTCAATCTCTCATAATGAACTTGATTTCCCTATTAAACTAGGCCACAAAATGACGTTTCCCTCTATTAAAAACTGGAATTTATTATAGAGCAAACTCAAAAGCCCAAACCTAGAATATTTGCAGATAATTAGTGTAGCCCCTTGACCACTCTTAGGGGTCATTTGAAAGTGATTATGGATAGGCTAAAAAGCACTTCTGTGAAGAATCACTTCTCTATATAATCACTTTAAGTGGTTTTAAGTGATTTTATAAAGAAGCGCATGGAAGGTGTTTCTCTCCAGAATCACTTAAGCACATCTCAGACATCTCAGAAATGACAGAATCACTTTTAAGCGAGCCCTTATTTGTCAAGAAGCCGAATATTTGTATTTTGGGTCGGTCGGGTTGTGGTTACACCTGGACACCCCCGCCTAAATCTCCCATCATAAATAGAAGAGTAGAAAGCAAACACCCGGAGGTTAATTGGGATTTCTTTCTTGTGCCCTCACCATTTTCTCGACCTTTTTGTAATTTCCGGTCCTTTGGGTAGCTGCCTGCCTGCCTGCCTGCCACAAGGGGGTGTGTGAGGGAGGGTTTTACAGTAGCCAGCCACCAAACACCTCAAACAATCTTCAATCATCTTCATCTCAAACTCTGTTCATCGTTCCGTTGCCAAGACTTCAACTTTCAAGGTATTAAGTTTACTTTCTCTCCTCTTCTCTTCTCTCTCTCCCTCATTTTTCTCTGCGACCAAACTTAAACCCGTGCTTTAGAATAGTTGAGTGACATTTGCTTCTTCTTCTTCATGGTGAGGCGCAGTATTGTTGATCTTGTCGTTTGCAGATATGGTGTTTGTAAAATTGCCTCTTAGACAATTTGTGTTAGTGTTGTATGAACTATAATTTGTTGGGCAATCTCTAAAGTGAACTAGTTTGCAGTACTGGCCATGGAAGAGCCAAAAGACCCGTTCAAAGGGGTGGATTGGAAAGCTGTTGGTAGTGACATGCAGAAGGACCCCAGTGTTAAGCCGGGCATAAAGAAGCGGCTTCCTAGAAAGATTAGGCAGATCCCAGATTGCTATTTTCTTCCTCGAAGATCCCTACCCTATAACATTGCATTCTTTGGAGCATGTATTGCTGGTGGCATTGGTGCTGGGATGCTGCTGGAGGTCTGGATAAACAAGAAAGTTAAAGGTACGTATGCCCTATAATCCTGAAAGTTTCCAGCTTTGCAAGTTTAATGCTTTGGGTTAGATGCACTGCATATCTGAGCCTTGTCCATGGTGGGTTTAGGGGTTTATGGTTTAAAATGCACATTCAGAACATTAGGAATTACGAAAGGAGATGTTAAAATAAGAAATCTATGATCAGATTGCTGATGTTTTATGGTTCTACTTTGTTGTAATGCTTAGCCTATACTTTTCTGATTGTTGGAAGTTTCATCTCTTGGTTTTTACTAGTTGTATTTCGAAATAGAGTTTATGTGCTAATATATCATGCTTTGGTGCTGCAGATGATGCAGGAGTCATATGGGAGTTTGACAAATGAAGCCTAGAGAGATGGAGTTGTTAATGTGATGACATTACAAATTTCCCCTCTACTCTCTCTGCCTCTTTTCTCTTTCAGAATATTCTTAATGAGAGATAAAAAGCTGTAAAGACAACTGAGTTTGGTTTCTATGCTAATGTCTGGTCTTGGCATTTTGATAATGAGCATACTATATTGTTTTGATATCGGCTCTCCGTTCTGTTTCAACTTTGATTTTCAGATTATAAGAACTGATCACAACTCTGTGTCATTTTTCATACTTATTCCACAACTTCTCTTCTTTGGAGAAGATCACAATCGTCCAATAGTTGAATAAAGTGGGGGAAGGTCATGATTATTTTTTCTTTAAACAAGCCTTAATTGGGATTACGTTTTCTTTATACAAGCGATATTGAGATTATTTTTTCTTTATACAAGCGATAACACAAACACCTATGGTGCATGGAAATATGCTCTTAACCATGATGATTATCAATTATTTAACAAATAACTAAATACTTTCTCTATCTAAGGACGATAATGACTGAAATTAAATTATTACTTTTTGGAAGATAAATTTTTACCCAAGTCAAGAGTTATTTATAAAATAAAAAAATAAAAAAAAGCTTTCATAGACTTGGAGAGATTTTTGGGGCAATAATCCGAACAAAACGAGTAGTTTTTAGGTGCGACGCACCAGGGTACATCGTGCACCCCGGCAAAACACAAAAAATGCTTTGCCGCATACCACTTCCTCTCTCTCTCGCTTTCTATACTCGCGCTTAGGCTTGCCTACTCTCTCTCTCTCTTCGAACCTCCGTTTCTCCCTCAGTCTCTGTTTGATCTTGTGCTCTCTTCTGATTCAATCTCTCTGTAATTGTGCGTGCCTGTTTGTAAATGGCTGCCGCGAGGATCGAGCGTGGCGATCTGTGGAAGAACAAGGCCCTGTCCGTACAGCTCCGGCTCAGGGAGCGGTTCAGAGTGGAGGTGGACCGCCGGCTCAGGCTCCACCCCATTTTTACAGACGACGGTTACTTCTCCTCCACATTCCAGCGCTGGCTTCAGCGCTTTCGTGACTTCCGCAGAGACTCTCTCCCTTCTTCCACTGTTTTTTATCGCAAACGAGGTATTTTCTCAATTAAATTTTTCTGTGTGTGTTTGTTTCCATTAGTATATTCGGAGCCGATTGAAATTTGATTGATGTGTTTCTGTCATTAATTTTTTCCGTATTTCTTAAAAATTGCAACTTTTTTTTAATAAGATTCGTGGCGGTGGACTTAGTTTAGGCAGTGAAGAAATCTCAAATTTTTAGTTTTATTTAGTTAAAATTGTTCGATGAATGTAATTCACTCTCCTAGTCTCTTGCAGTTAAAAATCAGTTAGCTAGCTAGCATGAGAGGCAAGACTAGTTACGTTTCAAATTAGTAAGAAATTAAGAATTTCAGCTTGATGACGATTTTGGGTTCCTATTGGCCGCATTTTGTTAGTAACCAATGTTGCTTTTGTTTCTTTTCGTTAATGAACTGAAATTTTTGGGTTTGAAGAATTTGTAAGTGTTTATAATAGCGTTTGTTTAGTTTGCACTTCTATCTATAATCTAAACATGTGGAAATTGCTGTGAGTTTTTGGTCAGAACCATAATAAAAGGATGATTTTTGTTTTTTCTGCCTGCAGTGGGTAAGGAATTCAATGCTGAAGAAGAATCAGTCCTTCTTCGCATGCTTCAAGCTGTGGCTGTTCCGGTGATTGGCAATGTTTGTCATGTGTTTATGAATGGATTAAATCATATCCAGGTATGTGAACTTGTGCGGAATTGATATAACCCAACACCTTTTTTTTCTACTTTTGAGGGCTGCACAAATAATTTGGATTTTTGGGTGTGATAGGTTTATGGTGTAGAAAAATTACATGACGCTGTGCTACACAGACCCAAAGGCCAGCCTCTAATAACGGTAGAGCCCCATGATCCTATTCTATGGATCTAAAACTGAGTGTATTTTAATCTGTTGGATTAACCACCATTTGCTCCTCCACTTTCAGGTTTACCATTGTTGAATTATGATGTTTTCTTTATGTATTCCGTTTCAGGTGAGCAATCACGTTGCTTCTATGGATGACCCGCTTGTTCTTGCTGCGTTGCTTCCTCGACATGTTCTTCTGGATGCTCAGAACTTGAGGTGGACACTGTGTGCCACTGATCGATGTTTTGCAAATCCTGCAACTTCAGCATTTTTTCGATCTGTCAGAGTCTTGCCAGTTTCTCGTGGTGATGGGATTTATCAAAAGGTATTCTTTGAAATATGTCTTTAAGATTTGCTGCATTGCTTACTTTTTAAGCGATGCTATAGTGTGATAATCACACCCATGTGATTCAGGGTATGGATACAGCTATTTCGAAACTGAATCAAGGTGGTTGGGTGCACATCTTCCCAGAAGGTAGTCGTTCTCGAGATGGTGGCAAAACCATGGGGTCTTCCAAGAGAGGTGTTGGGAGGTGAGGATCTTGTTGTGAAAGTGTGTTGCAGAATGAGATTCCCCTTTTCTTGGATTCATACGAGTTTTTTAAATGATTTTTTTGGGGGTTGGCTCCCAAGCTTTGGTCTTTGAGCTGTGAGCTTCATTGTAAAGAGATGTGTCTTCCTTTTGAATAGTAACTTTTGGCACATTGGTTGCAGCTGCATTTGGATGCAGCTCTTTACTTTGGAACACTATTTGATGACTGTTGCATATTCTTACTTGGCAGGTTGGTCCTTGATGCTGACAATATTCCTATGGTTGTTCCATTTGTGCATAGTGGGATGCAGGACATCATGCCTATTGGTGCCAGCATTCCAAGGATTGGCAAGACGGTAGGTAGTCTAATGCTTGCTATTCTCAATAGATGTTCAGTTTTTCGCAACTCAGTGTCCTTTTGATATGGTGATGGTGTTATCTTTCCAGTCAGATATTCTTTTAAGACTTTAGCAATCTTATGAGTGAGGGGGATAGGCCTTTTTATCCAGTCTTTTGGAAAATGTAGGTGACGGTGGTTATTGGAGATCCAATCTACTTTGACGATCTGTTAAATTCTGAAGGAGCTAAGCATGTATCAAGAGGAAAGTTGTACGATGCAGTATCTTCAAGGATTGGACATAGACTGCGTGAACTGAAAGTTCAGGTGGACAAATTGGCTCAAGTGACTCGGCCCCAAAATCTTCCTGCACAGAACACAGAGCGAGCTGCAGTCATTTTGCAGCAGGTGGATTGGGAATCATTCGGAATGGGGAACTTTGTATCTTCTGAAGATGATGGTTCGCTGGTGCCTGAAACTCAGGTCCAACTAGTTTCTTCCTATACACAAGAGCCCAGGTCTACCGATACCGATTGGCGTTTCAGAGTGGGTTTCTCTCGTGAAGGTGGCATTGCATCGCGGATGCGTAGTTTTATGGACCACCCTGACTTGATGGGTTTTGCAGCCAGAGGTTTATTTATGAACCGTAGAGCTCATGAAACAACTCCAAGTGGTAGAGGGGTTGGTCCCTTGAAAGCATGGAAACAATATTTGGATGCCAATGTATTACCACAATGGAATTAGTTCTAACATAACACTCGAGGAGAGTGGGAAGCCGATGTAAATTAAAATTTTGATTTTCATCATAAATGAATTGAGTTTTTTGTTTAAATTTTTTGTTTTGTTTTAAGTTTAAACGCAAGTTTATAATAATTTGACTTCACCTCGTTGGTTTGAAACCGATAAATTTTAATAAAACTCAATTTGATTCAATAGTTAATAATTTTTTTCTTCTTCTTATTTTCACTTGGGTTGGATCATTATGTTCTTACAAAAGAACCTACTGAAGCAGGTTAATTTG
>JACJUT010000012.1:65000-109967 GCA_020226455.1 Prunus salicina | reverse complement strand
CGTCGCTAATTCAGCGCGTATGCCGTGCCTCTTGCACGTGCGGTCCGTACTCGCTCCATGGCAGTGGTGAGCATGAACCTGTCCACCACTCCAGCTCCTTCTCAAGCCTTGCGCGCCGACTCGCGCGTGCTCCTCGGCTTGTCCGAACCAGAGCTCCAGCAGCTCGCACTGGACTTAAAGCAGGTAAAGAAGCATAAAAATCTCTCTGTGTGTTTGCTTAAAATTGAAAGATGTTGAATTTATGTGCTGATTTCCATTTTTGAAAATGTATGTGTAGCAAAGCTACAGAGGGAAGCAGCTCCATCATCTTATTTATAAAAGAAAGATTAAAGATATTCAGGATTTCAGTCAAGGTAACTCTCTCACTCTCTTGATAAAGATGGGGTTTTTTGTGGGACCATGCTTATTGGTTTTTACTGTGGTTTATGTTGCAGTGCCTCTGGCATTCAGGAATGAGCTTGAGGAAGCTGGATGGAAAGTTGGGAGGTCACCCATTTACCAGAGTGTCACTGCTGCTGATGGCACTGTTAAGGTAATTTCTTTTCTTGAAGATGGTTACTGGACAGTTCTGTGACTCCTTGATGGAATATTTTGTTATAAATTCATGTGAAGTTTATTTATCTCTATTGAAAATTTTGTTTATAAAAGGGGCAATTTAGGTGCTTCACTAAAAAAGTATTAAGAATGTTGCACCTTTTTCATAAAATTTTGTGGCTTGGAATTCATAAAAGTGATGGTAATTTGAGATTAGCATAATGGTGGCTAAAGTTGTGCCACTAATTTTTGCAGTTATTGATAAAGTTGGAGGATAACAGATTGATTGAAACTGTTGGCATACCAGTTAAAGATGAGAAAGGTGTGATGCGCCTTACAGCATGTGTCTCCTCACAGGTGATTTTTGGAGATGAGTGACAAAATTTTCCCCTGCAGTTATACCCTAATGTTAGCTTTTGTGTGTGCTTAATTCTATTCCCTCATAGAATTTTTATTGATTGGTTGAAACAGGTGGGATGCCCACTTCGTTGCTCTTTTTGTGCCACAGGAAAAGGAGGGTTTTCAAGGAACCTTAAGATGCATGAAATTGTTGAGCAGGTATCGGCTGTCTTGTCCATGCTCTATTATGAGTAGGGTTTGTGTGTTCCCTTGTTTACCCAATTTGTGAACAGGCATGATTGAAATTTACTTAAAAGATACTTTCTTAAAATTATAGCTGATACCGTTGTTGTGTGCTAATACATAAACAAACTTGAGTTTTCAGCATTTACATTGTGATTTTATATACCTTTGTATTGACAGGTTTTGGCTATTGAGGAAATCTTCAACCATAGGGTGACCAATGTAGTGTTCATGGGAATGGGTGAACCAATGATGAACCTGAAGTCAGTACTTGCAGCGCACCAGTGTTTAAATAAGGTTCATTTGCAGCTATATCTTGAGCATTTTAATAGCAACTTCGATTCCACGTGTTTTATATGTGTGAAAGAATTAAGCACTTGCCTTTGTTACATTAAACTCCTATTAATCCCCATAGGCTAACCAACAATTTTCACTTTATGCTGTATTTGATTGCAAACCCTAAGCCATATAAAACTAGTTTTAAGGTGGAATGCTATCTCTAATGTTCATGAAGTTGCAAAAAATGTTACATCATGAACTAAGTGAAGGCTTATTTATGTCGGACTTTGTTTTGTTAAGGATGTGCAAATTGGGCAAAGAATGATCACAATATCTACTGTGGGGGTTCCAAATACAATAAAAAAGCTGGCATCTCACAAGCTTCAGTCAACATTGGCTGTCAGGTAATAATTTTCCATGGCATTTACTTTTGGTATATCATCTAGTTTTCATCGACTATGAAGTAGAGAATGATTTTCATTGATGTCTATAGTTTTCACTTTAGTTCATGCTGCAAACATAAGCTATGGTTTTGGAAGTAGGAAGAGCTCCCAGGTTATATTTTTCCTTGCTAAATTTTTCTCACTTCCTTGTTCATCAGTCTGCATGCTCCTAACCAGAAGCTCAGGGAAACAATTGTGCCAAGTGCAAAAGCATACCCTCTGAGTGCACTTATGAAGGATTGCAGAGACTATTTCGTTGAAACCAGCAGACGGGTTTCCTTTGAGTATGCACTTTTAGGTACTGAAATTAAATTTATAAATTTTTTCTTGTCTCTTGTCATCCATGTGTGCTTACTTTAACGATGTTGATGTCATTCTTCACATCTTTTTGAGCAGCTGGAGTCAATGATGCAGTAGAGCATGCAGTCGAACTTGCAGAGCTACTCCATGAGTGGGGGCGAGGCTATCATGTGAACTTGATACCTTTTAACCCAATAGAAGGCTCTGAGTATCGGCGTCCATCCAAGAAAGCTGTATGGAATTAATTGTGTTGTCTTCCCTTCTGTTTTTACACATAAATATATATTTACTTGATCTAATTTTTGCGTATTTATTTCTTGGTTTGTTCACCTTCTTTTTCTGTGTTTTCTGCAAAAAATTTCATTTGGCAGGTACAGGCATTTGCAGCTGCTCTGGAGTCCAATAGAGTAACTGTTAGCACACGTCAAACAAGGGGCTTGGATGCAGATGCAGCTTGTGGTCAGCTAAGAAACAAGTTCCAGAAGAGTCCTTTGCCCACTGACTCCGACAACTTACAATCTGAAGAAGATGTTGCAGTTGCATGTTGATTGATGTCATAATCTTTCTGGGCGTGCTCCTCGGCAGAGTGTTCTGGACACCACGCATTTCCATGTTCCCGCCCCTTCATCTGTAAGAAGCTTAATGAAAGTGGTGTTCAAAGTTGGAGCTGGTCTGCATCATCTCCTTTTACTAGTGGTGGATCGGTGTATAGTGCTGCTGTGTTGGCTGTAGAAACCAAGTTTCTTCCTGCACATGATACTAAAGTCTTGTGGAGAACTGTTGCGCTTCCCCGATATCACAGCGATGCTGATTATCGATGGCTCACAGAGGCACAAGAAAAATAGCACTTCTCCTCATCGGCTTACTAGAAAGAAAGATAGAAAAAGGGTCTTTATGCAATAGTGGATAGTCAGGCTACCTTCTGTGTATGGCATTTTATTAGTCATAGTCCATAGACTTGTAGGCGGACACGGCTCACGACAGGCAACAAACTATGAATTCCCAGTTGCTTCAGCTGGCATAACTTTTATTTGTTGAATGAACTCTTACTAAAGTCTACATTAATCAACATATGCTCTGCTCCGACCAAAATTTGTTACTCAAAATCTAAAATCGAATCTCTAAAAGACCAATTTATATCTGAAAAAAAGACCATTTTATATCCAAAAGAATGCTATATCAATAAATGGCTACATGTTATTATGTAGAAAAAGCTTCATATAAATCCTATTTTTTTCCTTTATTTATTTATTTTAAGGATAGCAGAAAACCATTTATTTAAGAAAAAGAAAAAAAGAAAAAGACAGGTCGGCCGACTAGTGTGTGACCAATTTGGTTGGTGTTAAGGCCCAGAAAGAACCAGTTAGAGAAACCCGGCCCAACCAAAATACGTGTGATGGGGTTTTGAACTGAAAGACTCGAAGAAGCTTTTAAAAATCAGGGTTCGATTCTTTGTCCGATTATACATTTTTCAGAATTTCAGATCCAAAGGAAAAATCCTAGAAGCTCTCGTCGTACGTTTCAGTGTCTTCATCAGAGTTACAGGTAATAATTTATGCCCATCTTTGCTTCGCTTGACTCGTCAGTCATCTGATCAGCAAAATCGTCACACAAAAAAAAAAAAAAAACAGAAACCCTAAGGCTAAAGGTTATTTTGTTGCTGATAATCACAGCAAAGCCAAAAACTTTGTTTCTTAATTTTTTTTGTTGCATCTTCTTCTTGCGATGAGATCCCTAAACTTGAAACCAATTTGTGTTGTGATGGATTAGGCACTAGTATCACATATGAGGAGGTACAGCCCACAGTACTATAGTCCTCCAAGGAGGAGCTATGGCGGAGGCGGTGGCGGAGGAGGACGAGGAAGAAGCCCCCCAAGGAGGCGCAAGGAGCAGAATAGTGGAAGCCTTTTGGTCCGGAACATTCCTCTTGATTGCAGGTCCTCCTTCATGTGAAAGAAAAGTTCCGATTTTGGTCTGTTTTGTTTGGTTTTGTTCACTGTTTCAGTTTTATAAACTGGAGTTTTGTCTAATTTTGCAGACCTGAAGAGCTAAGAGTTCCCTTTGAAAGATATGGGCTTGTTCGGGATGTCTACATTCCCAAGGACTACTACACTGGGTGAGCTTTACTTATGTCAATACGTGTCGGTGTCAATCATGGTTTCTATAAAATCTTCAAACGTGGTTCATGCAACGGAAGCTCAATTGATAAGAATACTATATGAAATTTTCGTTGTTTCAGATTCGATACTTCCTACTTTGTCTGAAATGGCATCCTTGGTTAGAATTTGTTAGTAGGGGAATAAGATACATGTGTGTGGAGTTTGCTAAACTATTTTCTAAAGTACTTATTTACCTTTTTCATAGTGAATTTTTGAACTGGTTTGTCAGGGGGTGTGTTGGTTTGAACTTTGAAGTTAAAACAAGCCCAAGCCTCACATTTGATGAAGGCCTACTGTTTATCATTGCGTAACATAGTGGTATTCCAAGCGTGTTAGGAGTAATGTTCAAATGAAGAATGTTCTTTTTATGAAGAGAAATTATATAATTACAACAATCAATAGAAGTTTGGTGAGGACAACGTTGATTTCAAGTGCTTCTTATAATCACAAGAATGTCAAGAATTTGGGGCAACGTTGATTTCAAGTGCTTCTTAAAGAATGAGAAGAATTTCCAAGTTACTTGCATGTTTTGAAGTTGCCTTTCATACTTGACTATAAAGAAAAGGTCAGCCACTAAGCTTCGACTTTACCTGCTTTACGTAAATTCAGCATCCACTTAAGTGGAACTGCTCCAAAGCTGATGTTAGATGTGAAGTAATGACATTGTGGTGGTAACTTACTATACTAATTTTGACAAGCCACTGTACTCATACAATCAGTCTTCACTCACTCTTAGTCATCCTTACTTTGTATTGAGCTTTCCTGAACTACTATGTAGGGAACCTCGGGGATTTGCATTTGTTCAATTTGTGGATTCTTATGAGGCTGCAGAGGCTCAGTATCATATGAACGGGAAAATTTTTGCTGGGAGGGAGATATCTGTGGTTGTTGCTGCAGAGACAAGGAAAAGGCCAGAGGAGATGCGTCAAAGGACTAGGGTTAGGTAATGTCTTCTCTGATCTCTCTCTCTCCCTCCCTCCCCCCAACTTGATTTTATATGTTTGAAATGCCAATTGCCTGTTTCTTTATGCAGAGGGCCATCAGAGCATGGAGGAAGGCGATCGTCTTATTATGGTACTGTTTCTGGCAAAAATTTTACTTATTATCGTATGATGTTTCTGACAACTATGAGTGATGCCCTTAATGTTGTTGATCATGTTTGAATTCACTGTGGTCAACAGAATCAACGTCTGCGGACATATCAGTACCTTTCCATTTATTTCTGAAATGAATAATCTAATTAAGAAATATTTTGTGATATTATTGTATCAGTGAAGTGATTCCTGTCAAACACTAATCTGTATTCTGTATCTGATGTGCCACAGGACGTTCTCGTTCTCGTTCACGTTCGCCACATTATCCATCAAGTTCTAGAAGCCGATACCGCTCAAGGTAAGCTTTGAAGGTGACAGAATGCTGTAATTTTTTTTCTCTTGATGCTTACTAACACATGCATACATTGGCAAATAATTTTTGCAGGTCCTATTCACCTGCTCCAAGACGCCGTGGTGACTCTGTTTCCCCAAGTAGAAGGCGCAGAGACCACCCAAGATCACCACGTGATCTTCCACTAGAGCGAGATGCTGATCATGATCGCAGGCCATATTCTCCAGGTTATGACAATGGTGCTGGACCAAATGAAAATGATGGATATGAAAAGTGAGTCCGTCCAAATTGTTTCTGTTATCTAGCTCCGCTGCAGGTTTCTCTGTATACATTGTCTTTCAAACTGTGTTAATGAGAGTTTGCAGGATGAATGGTGGAAGTAGTGTAGTGTGGCAAATTGAGGATACGGATTTCATTTTGTATTGTTTAATGTATCAGTTTGTCATGCTGATCTTTTATATTGACTGTGTTCTCGTGTCAAACATGTAGGAAACCTATGCACGAGGATAAGGATGGAAGAGCTCATTGGAGGTCTCCTAGTCCTGGTAGAGCATCCAGATCACCATCTGGATCTAGGTCCAGATCTGCTGAGTTATCACCTAGGCGCAGCAGATAAGGAAAAGAGCAATGTGAATGCATAAGCATACATTTAATCATGTCTGTCAGATTTTGAATTTTTCGGGTTGTAACATTAGTTTGTGAGCCTGAGTTCCGGGCTTGTGTGTGCAAACATTTGGAAGTTTGGAACAATTAAAACCTTGTTGTTGCGTTTCTTTGGATCATGAAAGTTGTGTATGGTTTCATTTGAGACGTCCTAAATTGAAACAAAACAAATGATAATAATTTCTACCAAACACGCTCCTCAATTAGTGTAAATATGTACATCTCTCCTACCATGTAAAACTGAGCTGATTATGGGTTTTCAATGATGGGAAAATGAAAATGGCAATGTGGGTTTTCCTAAGAATGCTGAAGAAAGTTTGTGAGCTTGAGATAACCATATTTCAGTACATCGATTCAAGTTGAAGTTGGTCTTCATCTTAGTCAAGGGTTTTTGAAGTTTGTGAGCTTGAGATAACCATATTTCAGCACATCAATTAAAATTATTTAATATTTTCTTTTCTTTTATGATTTATTACAGTATTTATTTTTCTAATTGTCTTAATTAATATACAATTCATTGATTTAATTGATGTGGCATATAATATGGATATGCCACATCATATGGTATAGAAATGTGAGATAAAAATGTGCTAAGTGTAGCATTACATCTCAAGTCAAATAGTGCACCCCGTCACCACTCATCTTGCTATTTTTGCATTTATTTTTATATTTTGTTTTCTCCCCACAAAACGCGTGCCCACTTGACAATAGCTAACTTGGGAAGACTGCCATGAGAGGAGAGCCTGACTCGCCCGTTTTCTGTTCATTTGTGAATTTGACCGCCCGTCATGGAATCTTCTCCCCTTTGTAGTATTGTATATAAATTATAATCCTTCGTTGCAACCCATGTCAAGTTCATAAAGCGATAAGCTTTTATAGAATCGTATTGAAATTGAATTTCTCAGAGAGAGGGAGAGAGCAAGATAGCAGAGAGAGATGGCAGTTGGGATATTGGAGGTGATGCTTGTGAGTGCAAAGGGGCTTGGAGACACCGATTTATTCAGTATACTTTCTCTTCCTTTCCCTCTTTCCTTTATGTCTATGCTGTTCTATAGTTCAATATAATGTAGTTTGAGCTTGAAAATAGTTGAAGGCATTCATAAACCTTAATGGGTTTCTGCAAAAGTTTTGATTTTTGTGCTCCATTCTTTAAATTTAATCAACTATTTTCCTTTCCACCATTTATTAGACTTTCAAACAAATAGATCCATTAAAGTTGGTGAACTTCATTAATGCTGCACTTGTATTTTCTCTGCTTTTGTTTTGAATGTATACTTGTTCTCTTATTCATCTTTATCCCATTTTATATAAGAATTTTTGAAGCAATCCACCATTTCTATAAGGTTTGTTGGATTGCTTCAAAAAAAATTCAAGGAAAATATACATCAACTATTAAAAAGGTGGTTTTGTTGCTCTCCCATGGAGATTTTACATCAATTGCTGCATGATATATTTCTTATTTTTATTTATTTAAAGTCTGGCATTTTAACACAGAGTTTGATTTAGCAGGTCGTATGGATCCTTATGTTCTGATTCAATACAAAGGCCAAGAGCGCAAGAGCAGCGTGGCTAGAGGTAAAGTTCCAACATCCACTTGACTTGCACCCAATACTTCAACTTAAAATAATGGTTTACACAAATCCGTTTTTCAGTTTTGATGTCAAAGCACGCAATTCAATTAAATAAGAACAATTGATTGGCATGTTCATGTTGTAAGAAATATATTTTATTCAAATGTCCAATGGTTCCTTTGAGTTGCGTAATGTATGGAACTATAGTAGACTTTGAGAATTAAATTTTTATTAGATTGAGGTTCACCTATACTCTAGAATTTTTTCTATCAAGTACTTAGTTAATACGATCCTCACAGCTTTCTCCTCCCTTTTAAACTTGTAATAAAAATGGTGTGGCCAAGATGCCTTCTAGAAGCTGAACTACTTAATAAACTCATGACCAAGTAAACCCTTTTATATAAATAGACGCATTGTGATTTTTAATTATTCTGGCAAATTTCGTGTAGTGTTGTTGCGTTTATTGCGTTGCGTGAACTACAAAGACTACATGTTCTGATTCTGAAATGGTAATGCAGAGCAAGGCAGCAGTCCGGTGTGGAACGAGAGATTTACATTCAGGGCAGAGTATCCAGGGTCAGGGGAGCAGTACAAGGTCACCCTCAAAATCATGGATAAAGACACGTTCACTGCTGATGACTATATAGGAGAAGCATCGTACGTAATAATATTCGTATATAATATTCTTTTTACTCAATAGTTGTCGCCAATGAGATTTGAACTCAAAACATTCTCCTATGTTCTA
Organism: Prunus salicina; assembly: GCA_020226455.1. Taxonomy (NCBI): domain Eukaryota; kingdom Viridiplantae; phylum Streptophyta; class Magnoliopsida; order Rosales; family Rosaceae; genus Prunus; species Prunus salicina. Next base: position 101,305 of record JACJUT010000012.1, on the reverse strand, counting down.
CTTAATTAGCCACGACTGATATATGGTAGATCAAATTACCCTTAATCTGCAGGATATATGTCAAGGATTTATTGGCACTGGGTGTGGAGAATGGAACTGCTCAACTACATCCTCTTAAATATAGTGTTGTTCGTGCAGATCGTACTTATCGCGGGGAGATTCAAGTTGGTCTAACTTTCACTCGAAGGGTATTTCTTTTTGGCTCTCATTCTGCTTTAAAATATGAAACTGATCACAAGCTTCTAGTTTATACAAGTTTTTAACAATAAGCATTTCTTTTCTTCTTGGATTGATGTGTGTGTGGTTGTTTGTTGCATTTTATAGGCAGAACAGCCACATGAGGGACAAGAGTTTGGAGGATGGAAGCACAGTGATGCATATCCATAGGGAAACAAATTTCCACTGCCGCAGATGAGCTTGCAAAGTGCAAACTAGTTAAAGCTCCTTGAAGAGGATTGGGCCCGTGTTGCTAGGTTTAGGCTTATTTGTAGTTAGTTTTCTGTATGTTGTTGGGCCTTGATCCTCCTTGTAATCTCTCCAGTTCTTAATTTGTAGCTTTGAACTTTTGAAATTCCATGGCAAAGAAAGAAACAAAAGAAAAGAAAACGCAATTTCGTGATGAATTATGTAATCAGTGATTCAGTTGGTAGATAAATGAAATGATGTTTGATATCAAAATTTCCATATGTTTTATATATTTTAAATTTTCATAAGAGATCAGTTATTTTACTAAAAAAAGCTTCTATTCCTCTGCATAATAACCTAAATTATGGAGTTTAATGTCATCTGCCGTCTTAGCTCAGCTGGTAGAGCGCATGGCTTTTAACCATGTGGTCGTGGGTTCGATTCCCACAGACGGCGCTTCCCGATGTCTGTATTTTGTTATATTTTATTTTTTGGGTCTTCTTCTGAACCTCGGTTTTTTTTTTTTTTTTTTCCTTCCTGTCTTCATGGACTTCACGTCTCCACCACCAACAGTTTGCAATTAAATGGAAATGCAACTTGTGCAAAAGAGAGATCATGGGATGGCCATGCAATACACTAATAACAATAATGATAATACCAACTGTACAATCACAGATTCACAAAAGATTCTTCCACCGCCACCTTCTCTCATGCATTTCAATTTTCCAAAATTTTCATCTGCTCTCTGTTTCCCTCCCTCTCTATCTTCTGATATCTCAACCCTACCTACCCTTAATGGCACCCACGACAACATCTCACCCTCTCCTTGTTTTAGGCACTTCTTGCCTCAATAACTTCCACCACTGCTGCTGCCCTCAGATTCTTGTTTCCAAACTGTTGGCTTGTGATCTTTCTTCGTGCAAATAATGAAATTCGAAGACTTTCTGATGCAAAAAAGCGAGGAGAAACAGAAAAGATTTGATCTTGAGGAAGAGGTGACAACAAAGTTTTTCCCTTTTTTTTGTTTCCCAGCTTGGGGTTCTAAATGTTGTGATACATACTAGAAAACTTGTCACAGAAAGTTGACACAAATCAAATGCTTATGCGTTCTGCAGGTTATGAAATTACAATCAGAGTTAGATGGACAACAAACACTAAACAGGTTTCTGCATTGTGCTCTTCATGGACCTCTGCTGTCACATCCATGCCTTTTATCATTGCTTCCGCCTCAGGTATATGAGAGAGAGAGAGAGAGAGAGAGAGAGAGAGAGAGAGAGAGAGAGAGAGAGAGAGAGAGAGAGAGAGAGTTGTGTGTGTGTGTGCGCGTGCGCATTTGTGTGTGTGTCAGAGCGCACATTGTGTTTGTGTGTGATGTGTAATTAAGTGGAATTGAATTTTGAGAAGAGGCTCTACAATATGCAGGTTCAGGTGTTATTTTCAGAGCTGGCAATGGTGGAAGAAGAGATTAGTAGGCTGGAAAGAAAAGTTGAAGAGCTGAAATTGAGGTTGTACCAAGAGAGGGAACAGACCAAAGAATGGGAAGTGCAGAGGAGGCAAGGGCAACAGAATCACTTGCTGTGCAGAGTGGGAAATCAGTCAGTGCTCAACGAAGAGAGATGTAGTAGATCCCAGAACTATGAGGCATTGAGAAAAGAAAGAAGGATGAAGAATAGAAGAGCCTCTGTGGATTCTGCATCAGATTTCCAAAGGTGGAATTTCCCAAAGTCAGATGGTAAACTGCTTCTTTATCTCATATGAAAAAGAATGTGGATATTGAAACACTTTTTTTTTCCTTGTTTTGATTATTTGTTGTGTTTTTTGAAGGAGAAATTGCTGAAATGTCAAGGAAGCTAAGTGGGAGAAGCAGAAACCAGGGCAATGTGGATGTTAATGAAACTGGCATTAGTCTGAAACCAAATGAACTCTCAGAAGAAGTGCTCAAGTGCCTTATAGGCATATTTCTTGACCTAAAACAGACATCATTGGACAAAGAGGGATCATCTGTGGCCCCAAAGCTAACTCTCTCCTGCATGAACTCAAAAGGGTTCATGGCAAAAACCTCATTCAACTGCAAATCATCCACAGTATTCTTCAACTACAACACATCCAATGTTGACCCTTACTGCATATTACCGGATATAGATGGCGCTGTCAGGGACGTTGGCCCATACAAGAACTTCATCCAAATCACAAGAAGCTCATTAGACGTCAGCCGCTTATCAGACTGTTTGACTGGAATTGGAAAATTGAGGTTGCTTACAGGTCTTGTTAGCAATGACGGCTGTTTACAAATTCATTCTCAAAAGCATTGTTTTGTTAACTTCTTTATGTTGTCTTCAGGAAGTTGATGCATCAATTGTGTGATGTGGACTTGACTTTCTTGACCTACAAGCAGAAGCTAGCGTTCTGGATCAACATCTACAATTCCTGCATCATGCATGTACTGTAAGACATCTTAAGCAAGATTTAAGAAAAGACAGAAATTTGAAGAATGATATTGATTGGGAGCTTTCTATTCTTAATTATCAAATTTCAGGCCTTTCTGGAACATGGGCTGCCTTCCACGCAGGAGAAGCTACTGGCACTTATGAACAAGGTACATCAATGTCTGTAAGAGCTATGACTTCCCAATTCTGATACTAATCGATATCCATTTTCAAATAGGCTGCATTGAACGTGGGAGGTATAGTGTTAAATGCTCTGGCGATCGAGCATTTCATACTCCGCCATCCATCTGAATCGAAACATGTACGTGAAATGAAAATCAAAAGTTGAGCTCCTCCTATTTTTGTTCTCTTTTTTGTATTTTTTTTTGCCTCATCATTGGTTTGGCATCTCAATTTGTAGGGGCCTGCGTATGAGAAAGAAATGCTACTAAGACATGCCTACGGTCTCGGATACCCAGAACCTAATGTGACATTTGCTCTTTGTCGAGGCAGTTGGTCCTCACCAGCAGTAAGTGCATGCAGCTCTCCTAGTTTATTTCACAACATGTTTCTCCATCTTATTTTTAAATTTTGATGAAGTTAAGACTTTGATATGCATGCAGTTAAGGGTCTATACCCCAGACGACATAATTAACGAGTTGGAGAGAGCAAAAGTGGAGTACTTAGAAGCTTCAGTTGGAGTTACAAGCAAGAAGAAAATTCTGGTGCCAAAGCTTCTACAATGGCACATGCTTGATTTCGCCGACGGTATGGAATCGTTGCTGGAATGGATTTACAGCCAATTGCCACGCTCTGCTTCACTGAAAAGATTGATAATGCAGTGCTTGAATGGGGAAACGAAGTCTCCGATAAACAAAATGATAGAAGTCCAACCTCATGAATCAGAGTTCCGGTACTTGCTGCCATTGTGAGCCAAATGGCAAGAATCATAGAAGGTTTTGATCTAGATGGATTTGAATTATACGTGCATTAAATTACATGAACTTTTGTGTCCCATTGATTTAAATTACAGAGCTTTTGCCAACTGTACAAACAATGCATTAAACATCTCGAGAGCCAGAACAGTTGCAATACATAAACAAATGCAGTAATACAATTAGAATAACGAGCGGATTTCCTATTTTCTTTCAAACTTTAATTATTCTTTTCCAAGCATCTTAGAAACTACTCATGGGCATGAGAGGGCTCAACCAATACATTCACGATCCTGTTCAGCAGATTCAGCCCGAATACAGTTTCTTCGCAGTTTACTTTAACTGACATTTCCAACGGTTCAGAACATCTACCTTCAATGGTGATGGTGATCAAGCAGGGGGCAGAGGTGCTCAAAAGCTGGCTGCTGAATCGTAAGCACAAACCTGTTGCATCATCGAGGTTCGCTGCGACTGGCAAATCAACAGATACAAGATGAAGATTTGCGCTGCTAAGCATTTTCAATGCAAGATTTCGGCAGATTACAAGAAATTTGTCTTCTACCAATGAATTGTCACCCTTGTCCTTGTCCAACTCCTTGATATGATCAGTGAAGGTGCACCTGTTGTACAAAACACAAACATTCAATTCAGTGTACACAACAAAGACCAAAAGTGAAGGGGTGTTCTGGAAACCATGATCAATAGTTAGAATTTGTCTTATACGACCTCGGAAAAACAAGTCGCTTTACCTTCTTACACATTCAAACATTCCTCGCAGATGAGACTCCTTTTTTGTGAAGGCTTCAACATCCATAGGAAGAGCTTTTACAAAGTATCCAATGTCAGGCCGCAACTTAACAGGATGCCGCTTCCCATTACAATATAAGGTCAGTTTTAGAGGCAAGAGGTGGTGATGGAAGTGAACCTGGACGGTTCTTGTCATTGCCTGACCAGGTTCTAGAGAAGCGATCTCTTCTACGGAAACTAGATTTGGCTCATTATTTTCAGGTATTGTTGAGCTGCGATATCCAGATAATCGTAACAAAAGATTAGCCCTTACTACAGGAAAGATGCCACAGGGAGAAATAAACTTCTTAATACTTTATGGATGATCCAAGAACAAATCAAATGCAGTTTAATTAGATCAAAGGATCATGCTCGATCATGTGTAGTTGGAACCCCCACATCAACCTCAACCTTTGACGGGAAAAAAAAAATTTAAAGACTGCTGCCTTGGACCCAATATCAACAATAACTTAAAATATGCAGACAGAAAACAACATTAAATTTAAAATGATAGTAGACCTTAGAACTACAGGAGACTCAATGGCCAAGTGACTTGATACTCTATCAAGTAGGCAACTCAGAGAAATATGTAAAAACTCCAGAAAACAGTTTTTGATCTCACATTTTAACAAATCCACCATAAAAACAACTTAATTTGGTCTACTAACCTCAACCTCAATGTATAACATGGAGGTTTCAACGAAGAAATAATTACTTTATTTTAAATTACCTTTCACGTGAACCCGAAGCTTGGTCTACAGAATCCATGCCTTTGCCGGATTCCTCATCAACCAAAGTTATATCAGACACGATTTCCTTTGAACAGTTCTTGAAGGAAACTTCTATACATAGAAACAGAGGAGAGATGCTTGAAATCTCAGATGAAAATGAATAGTCAACCTTTAAGCCGTTTCCATTCACAGGATCCAAGAGTGCATAGCTTTTAGGTTTAACTCGACCTGCAATATCACCAATTGAGATTCTTGCTGAAGATCTACGGACTTGACTTTGTTCTGAAGTATTTGTGCTTGAAAAACCAGGCTGCTCATCTAACCATGATTCTAAAGCTCTATTTGACAACAATTCCCCAAAATCAGAAGCAGACTGAGAAGCTATATTTTTCTTTTCATTAGCATTTCCAACATCTGAAAATTGAATCAAGGGATGAGGATTTTCATCGCCTTCACTTGCAGAACCAGCCTCTTCACTGCCACCACTGCCACTTGAATCCATATCAGAGTGTTGTGAACTATAACTAGAAGCATTTTCCTCATCCAAAAATTCAGACTCTGAGTCCTCGTTGTCTGTAACATATGGATCACCATTAGTGACTCCCTCTCCAAATTCATTCATTCTGAGGCCATCACAGTGCAAACTACAGGGCTTTGGGAGAGGTTCATACCCTGGAGCAGCATGAAGTACTATCTGTGATAAAGAGCCAGGAAGGTAAAACCGGTGATCAATGGGCTCATGTGACATTGGTTTTTTTTGTCCTCCAAATAAGTATTCTGCAAGGACACATGAACTATCTTTATGCTGGGCCAGAAAATTGGTTTCCTCCTCCAGACCTCGAGAATCTAAATAAGTTGACATAATTTTCCTTAAGAAATGAGCTCGATCACGAATGTCATAGTTTAAGTCGCATTTGGCCAATTCCAGCACATGGATTAAAACTTTTTTGATAGTCAACAGATCATTCCCTTTTGCATGCAATAAAACCTACAGAACAGATAACCTCAACATTTAGAAACAAAGAGAGTGACATTAACATATTTACTCAGAGAAGAGCACCATGGAGTAGTACCTTAACAGTAGTATTACAAATTTGAAGCTTTGTTTCCAACTCTTCTGAAGTAAAGCACCATGCAAGATACTTGAGTACCGTAGCTAACATCTTTGGGATGAGATCACCTAAAGAGTTATACTCCCCAACCATCCAAACAATTATAGCCCGGGCAGCAGGCACCTTTATTGAATTTAAACTACGAACCAACTGAATAATAACCTTGAAAAGGTATAAAAGTTAATTACTAGATGCCCCAAAAAAAAACACCAGAGAGAAGAAAGGCAAGGTAACAAAGTTTCACAAAATATAATAGCAAATCGCCTATGCACCCTTGACTTTGACATCTAATGACAGCAGCTCAGCAGAAAATTAAGAATACCTTTTCATGACTGGGTGGATCTTGCTGAATGATTGATTTAATAGACATTATTGCTTGAATCAAAATATCTGCTTCACCATCCACAGACCCGAACTCACCAGTCATAAGTTCTGCAAGATTAGACAATAACTCAAAAAACAAGAAGCAAAATTTTTTGAAGATCTATACAACAAGTAGAAAATAGTCACAGACGCTGTCTGGTCAAAGCCAATAAAAATTCTAAGCATGTGTTTGCCATTTCTGGAAGTCGCTGCGCACATATGCCAATTCCAGCAACAGTATCAGCAGCAAATCTCCTGTCTGGATCTCTAATATAATCCTAGCAACAAAATAAAGCAATAAGCAAATGATACATGCCTTTGATTTTTTAAATATTATCACACATAAATGTTTGCAATTATCAGATAAAGTTGATGATATAAAGCTAAGTCTAAAAAACATACATAAAGGCTGAAAAAACTTAAAATACACCGTTCACACTCATGTACATATAATTATGAACAATCTAATTTAAAAAGGAAAGAAATTACCTGAAATTCTTTGAGTATAAATGAAATTGATGAATCTGTAGCAATGTAAGCCAGAATATCCAGTTTCAAAGCTTTAATTTGATATGAATCTGAAGAGCATATATAGAAGTCTTCAAAGTACAGAGAGAAGAGTGAAGGAATTGCTTTTGCAAACACTTGAATGTTACATAAAACCTGCACTGGTCAATCAACAAAACAATCCTCACCATCTTACCGACTGTAAACTAAGTACAACAGAATACATGAAGATTGACACAAAAGAAATTTCCTACAGGACAACAGGCCAAAATAGTATTTACAAAATATCAGAATATATGAATCCACGGTCACATGCATGCATCAACAAAATTTAAAAATAGTACTTTAATGCAACACAAAAACCAATTAAATTGTAAGGAAATGTTAACTACCACATATTTTGAGGCATTAGATGATCTTAGAACGAACAAGAGCGGCTTAACAATTCTTTTCAAATCCTCTATGGGTGCCATAATCCAGTGTACACCAGCAGCTGCTAGTACAACTGCACTATTATTACTCCATAACAATGGGGATGTACACTGCAGCAGGATCTTCACATCATCATTGGACTTTCCAGATGTAAAACGGGCATAATTGCATTCAGATGCATCTCTATTCATGAGACTTAATCGTGATAAATACTCAGCTGGTCCTTCAATATAACAACGGGATACAATATTTGCTAATTCAGACTGATAACGACCACTCATGTCACCGTTGTCTTCCACTAACGCAGAGTTGGTGTCTGAACAATCCCTTTCAGATTGAGAATTCTCTGTACTGTGCAAAGAAAACATAATGGATTCCTTTACAAGCCCATGCCTCGCAATTATATAGCGCAAAAGGATCCCGATTAAAATTATTTTACCCCATTCTTCCACATCAGGAAGAATCTCGCATAACCTTTTATAATTTCTTCCAATCAGAGCCAAATTATTCGGACAAACGGAAGAGAAAGCAGCGGCAGCAGCACCAACGACACAAGGGGAGTGGTCATTCAACAATATTCCGATAATCTGCATACAACAGAACATTATAGAAATATTAACGACATGCATATGAATGAATCAATTAGTGAATCAAACCTCTTCAATCCCCGCGGTATTTTCGTCAAGGCGCAAATCGTGCAGCTTAGGAAGAGCATTGGCCGCGCATTTTCTAACATACACAGAGGGATCTCTAGCACATTTTCCAGCGGCAACAAGAACTAAGGGTGCAATAACATGTAGACGGATCCCCGCCATGGTTCTCAAGGCCCATGCCCTCACTAACGGGTTTGGATCCCCCAAATCCTTCTGGAAGTAATTAATCGATAGCAATGCTTCATTCGGACGCCTGAAACATAAATTTCACAAACACCAGAAAGATGAGCTCAAAATTTAGGTAAAAGCGATCAAGAACAAAACAAAAATTCAGATTGTGCAGCTTATCTAAGCTTACTTTTGAGCATAATGCAGCAGGTATAAGTAAACCAGCTTTTTCACTTCCAATGACTGCGATGCTACGTTCTTAACAACCTGCAATTCCAATTCAACCAAACGAAACTCGTATTAAAAACGAAGGCTCCGATGAGAGCTCTGATTCTTTTTTTTCTTTTTTTATCGGAAACTCCGAGTTTTGAAATTAGAGAGGACCTGAGGGAAGAAATTGGAGACTTCGAAGCCCTGGGCGATGAGAGCGAGCAGGCGCTTGAGAGCTTCGCATTTTTCAGAGTCGAACTTGCTGTCAAGAAGAGGAGCGATGCTGACGTCATCTGGATCGTCGTAGAGGTGGGCGTCCGTACCGATCCGGAACACCATTGTCGACGCCTTGCTTAGAGTATCTGCTGTTGCGCCAAATTGAGGGAACATATTTTTCCACGCTTCAGCTCCTGAAAGCTAAGCTCTCTCTCTGTGGGTCTGAGAGCGTGGGAGGAATAGAGAGGGAAGATGGCTGTCCGAGAGTTGTGATCGCGGAGGGTCACCCTGACAGTAGAACCAGAGATGAGGAGCTGTTTGGACGCGCCCAACAAGTGAAAATTATTTCGGATTGGAACTCCTACTGCTGGTTTAGGTGCGTTTGGCAACGGACGTTTAGAGTAACCACGATTACTTATGAATAAATACCTTACTACTCAGTAATAAAAATTGTTTATGGTGTACAAGTAGCATGTAGCTTCAGTGGTTATGAATATTATTCATGCACTTGAGGTTCTAATTTCGATTTTCCTTTCTCTCAATATTGCTTATATATAAAAATTAAAATTAGGCTATAGATAATCGAATATCGATTTAAGGATTTGAGCATGTAGCTTCAATGTCAAAATAATACATTGGATTTAGTCATTTATTCTTAACATTGCATTGAATATAATCATTTAAATTTCATGATAGATGGTGTTTTTTTTAATGGTTATTACACTTGGGATAAAACTTAGCTATCTTCCAATTCGAATTGATGCTAAAACAAGTAGCACCTGCCATGGTTACCAAAATATATAAAACTGGGAGTTTCACTAAAACACCCAAAATGGGGGCTGAAATTATAAAAAAACCCAACACCCAAAACACTTTATAAACACACTCAAAACCCATCATTACACACACTCAAAACCCATTTATAAACACACCTAAAAAATATACAATTGTTGATTTTGGGTGTGTTTCTATGTTTAAATAGTGTTTGAGTTTTTTTATAAATACATGTCTAGGATTGGGTTTATTTATAAATTTGTATTTTTGTTTCTATCCATAAAATGTCACGAATTTAATATGAGTTAGTCTAATGGTATATAGGTTTTTGTTAGTCATCACCACTAATCACTAACTTCAAATAATTTTTTAACTTTGACTCTTTTGAATTATTTACTCTCAATCCCAACCTAATCTTGTAAACTCACTTCAAAATGAAAAATTAGGGGCGCATTTGATTTCCATTTTAGTTTTCAATTTTCAGTTTTTAATTTTTATTTTTAAGAAATTAAAAACACAAAACTTGTTTTGTGACCATAGAATGAAAGTACATATTACAAAGCGTTCGTAGTATTTTTTTTGAAGTTTGGATGATTTTTTGGTAAATTTTGGATATAGAGGTCCCAAAGTTTGGAATGGGCTTGCGGCTGAACGCAATAGTTGAGTGCATTGCATGTGTGGTGTTGTAAAATTAGTGAATGAAAAAAGAGCGCATAAAAAATGAAAAATGAAAACACTTTCAAGTTGTTATAATATATCTATATATATATATATATATAAGGGTGAATTTGAAAACTAGATTTCACTTTTTTGAAAAAAGAAAACAAAATCTATTACCAAACATGTTTTGGCTGCAAATTTCTAGTGCTGCTAAGGTTTTATTGATGTGCACGAGTCTTTTTTTAAGATCATGCATTTGTTTTTGTCTCTCATGTTTAGGTTTTTGATAGTATTGACTGTTTGCTTACTATCTTTGTACACTGCTTATTAAAGTATCTCTTCTAACAAAAAGAAAATGTTAAAAAAAATGTGAAAATTAAATGGTAAAAACAGTATTACCATTCAAATTTCGAGTTACAACAAATCAAATTTAACCAACTCGTCAAAATTAAACATCAAATATTATCTATTTGGGCATCACACTAATCTCTACTAAATGATGCAGGACTCCGTTTATATATCCCATATCATTCTCGTTTGTTGAGGTTAGTATATCTTTCGCAATCCCTTGTGATTAGTGTACTCATTTAAGCTATATGAATTTAGTTTAAATGACTTGTTTGGTGATGAGATAACCTAATCACCATAATCATTTCTGAAAAAACATAAAGTTAAAAAGCACCATAATAATTATTTATGAATTTTATGCATTCATCATGAAAATACAACCTAACTTCCAAGTTAAATATGTCAGAAAAATTAACAGATGAAATGACATTTTTCCGATGAATTTGATCGGAATTTGCAAAAAATACCAATATTTTATGCCAATTCATCATCACTCCCAATTCGGTCAAAGAGTCGCGAGGTCTCCAATTCCCATATTTGTCGTCTTCTCCATTTTCTCAGTGTCACGCACAGTGTGTCGATTACGAAATTCGCTTTATTAATGGTGACTGGTGAGAAGCACTGAGAGCAGCAGCAATTAGCCCAGCCCCAATTTTCTTCGTCAAAACCCCGTCTTCCCCAGAACCCAGAGAAGAGAGCTCACACAGAGTGGTCTCTCAGTCTCATCCGTGCCCTCAGGAGCTCCAATTTTTGGCAGGTCATCTCACTCTGTCTCTCTCTTCTTTCTACGTTTTAGCTGATCTTTCTCTGGTTTTGCTTGTTTCCAACTACATGCATGTGCTCGTTTTGCTGATATGTGTAATTTACTACATGCATTGTCAATTTTGGGCTTCTACCTTGTTTGGCTTCAAGTTTTGCAGCTTCAGCCTCCATTCTGTTGTGTGTTTTGGCTGATCTGCTTGTTTTCAGAAAAAAATTGTGTGGTTGGTTTTAGGATTAACATTTAGGCCACTGATTACAAACAGTTTCTTTTGATTTCTGGTGATTACGAGTTTGGTATTTTGATGATATTTTTTTAATTTGGGTAAATTCTGTACCAGTATACAATGTGATTTCATATGCAAGATATTATCTTATTAAGTCAAAGATATATTTGTATTTTGCAATATCTCACAACTAGCTTACATGAGCAGTTACTAGGACTTTTATTTTTATTTTTTTGGAAATTGTGTTATGATTGATTTCACAGAAAAGAGAGGAATGATATGGACTGAAACTGATTTCTATATATGGCGCTTTCACTACTGCAGAAGCCCTAGGATTGTGAAATCCAAAGCCTTGATTTGTGTGATTTCACCATATATTTTGAATGTTGCTGTAGCTTTATTTGTGTAAGATACTAGTTTTTAATTTGTATAAACTCTGTACAACTCTACGATGTGATTTCATATGCAAGATATTCTCTGAAGCCTAAGATGGATTTTTATTTTGCAAATCTCAACTAGCTTACATGGGCAGTTGCTAGTTTTTTGTTTTTTGTTTTTGGAAATTGAGTTATGATAGGTTTCACTGCTGCATAAGCGCTAAAATGGTGAAACCGAAAGCTTTTATTTCTGTGATTTCACTATATATGCGGAATGTTGCTGTATGTCCACTTTCTTTTTCTGTCTGATCTTTTGACTTGTAACTTGCAAGTTGCTTTTAATTTTACCTCACTTGATTCTGTCTTTCAGGAAAAAAAACCCATATGTTTTTCTTTTTCATCAACTCTTTTGGGAGATTTATTTTGTGCTTTTTTGGTGCCAATGTTTTCAAATGTGAAAGAAATTAGATTAACATTATTAATTCTGTACTAGACCCTCACTTATGTCTACCTTTTTTTTCTATAACCTGTGGTTGCACGTGTTCTACTTCCCGGATGAACTTTTCAAAATCATTGAAATAAAAAAATTTAATACGCCACTTATATTCCATAATTTCAATTTTCAGATTAGTGCTCTTTAACTAAAGTTCACAAATGGGGAGTGTGGAGGATCCTATCTTTGAAGATGATACAGATATAAGTGACACAGAAATGGATGAGGATGAAGAAGAATATTATGAAGATCTGAAGAATGGAAAACACAATGTGAGAAGCTCAGATGGGACATATATTTGCCCCTTCTGCCCAAAGAAGAAAAAGCGGGATTTTGTTCTGAAGGACCTGCTCCAACATGCCTCTGGGGTGGGAAAGAGTAATTCAGAAAAGAGAAGCGCAGAAGAAAAGGCCAAACACTCAGCTTTAGCGAAATATTTGGAAAAAGATCTAGCAACCGAAGGTGGTCCATCTAAACCTGTGGGTGAGGAAGACCCCCCAGTTGATTGTGACCATGATGAAAAGTTAGTGTGGCCTTGGACAGGGGTAGTGGTTAATATTCCAACCAGACGGGCAGATGATGGGCGATATGTAGGAGAAAGTGGATCCAAACTGAGAGATGATTTAATAAGGAGAGGGTTCAATCCCACAAGGGTTCACCCTCTATGGAATTTTCGGGGTCACTCAGGAAGTGCCGTTGTGGAATTTAGGAAAGATTGGCCTGGCTATGTTAATGCCATGTCATTTGAGAGGGCTTATGAGGCAGATCGTCATGGGAAAAAGGACTGGGGTGCTAATGGTGACCAAGAATCTGGTCTTTATGCTTGGGTTGCTCGTGCAGATGACTATAAAGCTACCAATATTGTTGGAGAACACCTCCGTAAGATTGGAGACCTTAAAACAATTTCTGAAATTATGGAGGAAGAAGCCAGGAAGCAGGATAAGCTTGTATTTAATCTTAACAATATCATTCAGGGCAAGAACAAAGACATGGAAGAGATGGAGCTAAAATGTAGTGAAACTACAAACTCCATTAAGAGCGTAATCACAGAGAAAGAAAAGCTCGTTCAAGGTTATAATGAAGGTATGTTTTTATAAGAAAAATGGAAGAGTGCTAGTTATTGAATAAAATAAGGAAGGTACGTTATCTTTAGCATAGTTTTCTGACTGGATTCTGACTAGTTTACGTTTGTTTGTTAATTATGTTTCTAGCTATTCCATTCTGAAGCTGTACGGTAAATGTATAGTTTGGATAAAGTGGCTTGGGTTTCACCATTTTGGGTTTATTTTATTTTGTTATAGTTTTATGGTCGTATGATGCTGTAATGACATTAATTCATGCCTTTTTTCTGTGTATCTTGATAGATATAAAAAAGATACAAATGAGTGCACGGGATCACTTTCAGAGGATTTTTAGCGACCACGAAAAACTTAAGTTACAATTGGAAACTCAGAAGATAGGGCTAGAGACACGCATAGAAGAAATGGAGAAGCGTGCGGTGGCTAACGAAAGTGAAAGTAGGAAGCTCGCCGATGAAATTGAAAAGGTTTGCTAATTTGTGCTTCATTGTTGCACATTATTTCTTAGATTTCATGATTAATATTCCTGTGACTGTATGTGAAATTATGAATATTGAAGAGGTGAAAACTAATTTGTTGAAAGTTACTGAAAATGAGCATGATGTTCAAGTGTCATCAAGTCATATCACGAATATTTGGGGATGAGAGTTGGATGCATTTATGTTTAGTTTACATATATTGTGTGATGATTTTGTCTGAATTACTTTTCTATAGCAGCATTAGTTGCAATGTTTTGTTGTCATTGTTGGTGAAGGATGGTCCCGAGCACTTGATAACACTGATTTTGTTCTTGTAGAATTCGGCAAAAAATAGTTCTCTGCAATTGGCTTCTATGGAGCAACTGAAGGCTAATGAAAATTTATTGAAACTGGCTGAAGATCAGAAGGTTTGTTGCTAATTGCTTGAAAATGATCTGAACATTATTTTATAGATTTCAGAGAAGATCTTTGATGTATGTGACTACCAATTTCATCCAGAGGCAAAAGGAGGAGCTCCACAGTAAAATAATTAAACTGGAAAAGCAACTGGATACAAAGCAAACTCTTGAATTGGAAATTGAGCAACTTAGAGGGAACTTAAATGTTGTAAGGCGCATGGGGGATGATGGGGATGTTGAAGTGCTGGAAAAGGTGGACACAATGCTCAAAGACTTGAGAGAAAAGGAAGAAACATTTGAAGACTTAGAAGCTTTAAATCAAACTCTAATTGTAAAGGAGCGTAAGAGCAATGATGAGCTGCAGGAAGCTCGTAAGGAATTGGTTAATGTAAGTTTTTCTGTTTAATTTTTAATTTAAATGGTGCCTCAGTTACTTCCTTTTATAGTAAAGCAGACATCTGACATTTGGATGGTCTTACAAGAATTTGGAATGTAGTTTTTGAGTTTTGATTATGTAATTTGGGGCTGTGATTCTTAGGTCAATGGTACATATTTTTGTTTGTGCCGAACCTTTTCTATAAGGATTTGAATGGAGTGGTTTGCAGAAATGCACATTTTGTGTGTGTGCATATTTAGTAGTTAGCACAACATGGTGTAGACGATGGTTAACTAGGATCCTTAACACTATTTATAGTAGGCAGTGCATGTGGAGGCAGACATGCTTTTCTTTGTAGTGGGATCTTCAATTTTTGTACTGTTATATGGACTGAGAACTGTTGCCCTTTGTGTATCAGATATATTTAAAGTTCTGTTCTTAATTTCTTACACTTACAACAAGCTCCTCTATCTTGTCATAAAGTACTAATATTCTTGCTCTTCAGGGCTTGAAGGAAATATCAAATCGTGCTCATATTGGTGTTAAGAGAATGGGTGAGCTTGACAGTAAACCCTTCCAAGAAGCAATGAAGAGAAAGTATAATGAGGAAGAAGCAGAAGAGAAAGCCACAGAGCTGTGCTCATTGTGGGAAGAATACCTGAAGGACCCAGATTGGCATCCTTTCAGAGTTACTACAGTCAATGGGCAACATAAGGTGTACTCTCTATTAATATCAATATCCCATTGGATTTGATTCTTTAGCTGTTTCCCTTAGCACTAGAAAATATCTGACAAAAAAGATAATATCAAATATGCTGGCCGAAGATAATTCTTAGATTGAACTAGTTTGGCTATCCCTGTGAGTTATGTGCTGTATCATTGCTTATCTAATTAGTTGGGCCAAATTTGTAATTGTGGTAGTAAAATCCTTTCCCAGTGACATACCTGATGTTCGTCATATATGACCTCCATTCACATGCTTGTTTGGTTGTGTTTTAATATAGTTTCTAGTTGGAAATGGTTGGTAATTACCTGATGTTCATCATATATGACCTCCATTCACATGCTTGTTTGGTTGTGTTTTAATATAGTTTCTAGTTGGAAATGGTTGGTAATTCTGCTTTGACATTGAAGGTATCTAAAACATCAAATTACATTTTAAAAAAATGTCCACGTGATTTCCATTCATATGTTATTGTTGAAGCATGTAATTGTTAAGCTCTGGTCATACGCTAATGTCTCCCTGTACTTTTCCTTTGAAACATTTGGCACTTGGCCTTGTCACCTTGCTTCCTTTTCAATGTTTTACGGTTCACTTGATATGAACATCACTGGTTCAGGAATTCATAAATGAACAAGATGAAAAATTGAAAGATTTGAAGAAACAACTGGGGGATGAGGTGTATAATGCTGTAACATCAGCTTTAAAGGAGATAAATGAATACAACCCTAGTGGGAGGTATATAACTTCTGAACTGTGGAACTATGCTGAGGGACGAAGGGCTTCACTGCAAGAAGGAGTTGACTTTATTCTGAAGCAATGGAAAATAAAGAAACAGCGGATGGAAGATTGAAGGTTGGTATTCAATGTTTGTCATAGATCTCTGTATGGTTGGAATTTTCTTTTCTTTTTTGGGGGATGGTATCCACCTAATTTGAGTATTTCAATTCTGTTTCTGCAGTTGTGTATGGCCAACTTGGTGGATCTTCCCAAGTCTCAACGCAGGACGGCAGTTACTAGCCTTGTTATGTCCGGTCCTGGGGTCTTGCTGAATAAGTGGTTAACCTGAAGGAGGACTCTAC
Organism: Prunus salicina; assembly: GCA_020226455.1. Lineage (NCBI taxonomy): Eukaryota > Viridiplantae > Streptophyta > Magnoliopsida > Rosales > Rosaceae > Prunus > Prunus salicina. The sequence goes on along the minus strand of JACJUT010000012.1, from coordinate 84,588 downwards.
CTTTAGATGTATTCATTTGCTTTGTTCATCAACTTTGATCTTTAATAAGACACTATTTACTAGTGTAGGAGAGGTAACTTAGTCCACATGGACACTACCCAACTTCTTCAAACTCTCAGAGAAGGGAAAACATTTCCAACTATCGACATTTGACTGTGCTTGTATCATTAGTATTTGACAATGTATAACAGTATTGCGAGCTTTTCAGTTCCATTTATCTATCCATTACTACCTGACTTTGCCGGACCGAGAAAAACTTGCCTGTAACGAGGTGTATACACATTGTTTCCACATCTCCTCACGTAATAGCCATGTGGCTTGCTATCGTGATATGGAGTGTATGCTCTCGTTATAGACAAGTTCGTTGTTGATTATTCTCATATCTCCTCGCGTACCCTTGTGCATATCTCACATTGCACCCGTGACACAGAAGTTACTGTCGTTGGTTTCAAGCTTAAAAAGAACTTATTAAAGTTTTTTGGATGAGCTGTTAAAAGAGTACAGAGAATTTCCGCCAAATAAGGTAAATCACTCGGTCGACTACCGGACGACGTCGTTTCTCTCCCAGCGGAGCGCACCACATCAAACCACTTCTTTATAATAGGGCGCCATATTTTTTAAACTAAAACGGCGACGTTTTACTTTCCCATCTAAAAGCATCCCCTAGTTTTTCTCGTAACCCTAATCCTATATATATTGGTGCTCTCTCTTTACAAAATCATTAGATCTCCGTCCGCCTACACAGAGCATTCCCATGGAGACGAAGCGCATCTCATCTTCTGTAAAATTAGGGCTGTGATTAGAAAGAGAGAGGCTTGAGTGGGAATGCTCCAAACACTGGAGCAAGCCCAATTCGAATCTGAAAGGGGAAAGAAAACAAAGAAAACCAGAAAAGTCGCCGCCCCTTTTCATCCAAAGGCAGAGGCTTTGGCGTCTCTGGAAAAAAAATCTTTGCTTTCTTTCCTCTTTCGTTTCTAATTGGGTTTCGACCCACAATGACAGGCCATCCAATTTCTATACACTTGATATGAGCCCTCGTCTTGTTTAGATTTCGTTTGTTGTTTTTTTAGGGTTTTTGTATGATTTTGGGTTTTATTGGGCAATATGGCACTTGTTGGGTTTTTTAAGAGGAAGTGATTTTTGGTTTGCTTTCTCGTAGAGACCAATAGTGCTTACAGTGAACGCCTGATTCGCACCGTTTTGGTGGGAGTTAGGCAGCGGCCAGACAACCGTAGTGATGGTATCCACAGATGGCGGGCTATATCTGTCCCGTTTTTCTACTGATTCCATCTCACATTTCTTCAATTTCAACCACTTCAAAACACTAGAAATTCTATTTACCTCATTGCTTTTCTATTTTTATCAAGGGTTTAATTTTATGTTGCATTGTTGGTGGATTTATGAGTTTTGGAATGGAACTAGGACTGCTTGAACATGACGGTTAAATCTCAAGAACAGCTACCTGCCCAAGTTTAAACAAAAGCCCAAAGAGGAGGCTGGGAAAGTAAGCAAAATGGGCTGAAATCTTTACTTGGTTTTGAGCTCAAACTATGAATTAATGAACTGGAATTTTGCTTGTGGATGCTTAAGGTTAGGAAAGTTTCAATTTGTCTGCAAAATGAGTCATAAATTCAATGAGTGAGACAACATTTGAATCTGTAAATTTGTTGGACAACATGTGCAAGAACTGAGGCTTGGGTTTCAATCTTTGACATTGGGAAGATGCGCTGTGCTGAACAGCAAGACTAGAGAAACTCAGGATTTGCTCTATCTGAAACATACTCAATGCAGAACTTAATGACACACTTCATAATGAAGTTATACAACAAAAACTTGATATGAGATTTCTATCTGGGAAGATGTACCACAGAAGGATGAGAAAAAACAGAAATTGCTCCAATGCCTTTTTTTGTGTGGGTGAAAGCCTGTGATGAGAAACCTCAGTACACAACCAAATTGATAACTCTACCAAGTTATAGGACTTAACTTAAAGCTCAATTAAATTTGACACCGAGAATCCAACTACAGTGGAGCAGAGTCACAATTTTTTGAAGAAAAAAAACGTAGTTGCAACGTAGATAGCAAAATAGTGTTACTCCGTCTCATAAAGTCTTTCTCATAAATTTGAGTTTAGTTAAACACAAATACAAAAATGTTTTTTTTTTGTTTCTTATTCTGCTGCTAGTGGCAGACATCCCTTCAACATCCATGATTATAGGTAAAATCGCACCCCGAGTGCGAACCATTGTCAAAAGCAAAGCCCAAAAGCACTCAACATGAAACAAAATCAAAAGCAAGAAAATTGAAAAATACTTGATCATGTATATAACTTATGGTATATATTATAACAACAACCAAAGCTGCGGGCTACATGACCATCAGCCACCTCAGCTGCTTACAACTTCACTTTTACCTTCTTCTTTTTCTCTCTCCTCAACCCCCACCAACAGTCAAAAAAAAGTTTTTAACCGCACAACTCTCTCTCTTTTCCCCAAAACAAAATTATATAATAAAGCGGGAAAATTGAATATTAGACTCTGAAATTCTTTCCAGTGAAAGTTTGGCCAAACTGCCAATTTGCAGGGACAATGTTCCAGGAAGTGGAAGTGCGTCGGTCACTGCCTGTGACCCTGAAGGAGAGTGACTGTCCAGCCAAGACAGCATTTGACTGCCAGTTCTGACCCCAGTTGCGGCTCAAGCTCATCCATCCAGTCTTCGACCCTTTCACGCTCACCTTCACTATATCCCCTGCACCCGCGACGTTGGTGATCAAAACCAAGTTGAAGTACTTGAAGCCGTTGATCGTGAACCTGACCCCACCTTGCTTCCGGCATGGCACCCTGCACACAACAGGATTTAAGTCATTTCCCTACGTATAAACTATGAGTCATTTTCATAAAATTGATAGTCTAAACTACTCTAATTTAATGTCGGCGGAGAGGGAGCTCACCGGCGATAAGAGACAGGGACAATGCCGGCGCGGTACTCGGCGATCTTGAGGAACATGGGCATGGCGAGATCGAAGTGGGGGCGAGGAGGATTGCACCAGCCGCCATTGTCGTTGGGCAAGGCGTAATTTGGAGGGCAAAAGTTAGTGGCGGTGACAAAAATGGAGGGGCTACCAGAGTGACACCATTGAGGCTGATTTGCACACTTGATCTCGAAGCAAGCTCCACAACTCAAACCGTTGTTAAAAAGAGCTGTGCTCAGTGCCGCTGTGTTCACACCGTAGCCTTGGCTGTACAAATTTCCGTACCCACATGCTCCTCCTGTATAGTACATACACAAAATCAATCAAAAGGAATGAACTTTATGTTATGAACTAAAATTGAGACATGGTTTTTTCATAAATTTGGGTACATCAAGAATGTGAGAAATTTAAGGGAAAATTTGATGTGGGTTTTTGATATTGGGAGGTCCGAATCCAAAAGAAATGAACTTTATGCTATGAAGTCAAATTGAAGTATGGTTTTTTCATAAAATTGGGTACATAACTTGAGAAGATTGTGGAAATTTGATGTGGGTTTTCGAAATACAAAAAGGAGTGAACATTATGTTATGTAATGCTTAGCAAAATGCATGAAAGGAATGAACTTTACGTTTATGAACCAAAACTGAATCATGGTTTTCATGAAATTGGTACATAGAGAATGTGAGAAAATTGTGGAAAAATTTGATGTGGGTTTTGGAAATTGGGAGTTCCAAATCCAAAAGGGATGAACTTTATGTTATGTTGTGCTTACTAAAATACTAAAATGCAGGGGGTCATGAAATTTCTTGAAATTACCCATAGTTCCAGAGGCGTCACTGCCGCCATAGAAAGTAGCATGAGCACCCTGCCATGCCTCGCCAGAGTAGACACCAGGAATTCTAGCCTCAACAATTGTACTTGCCAATGCTATGAGAGAGACAATGCAGAGAAGAGACATGGTAGCCATTGCTTTTCAGCACTTCTCTGGAAGACAGAGAGAGAAAGAGAGAGGGAGAAATGGGTTTTTTCTTGGAGGTTGGGTGTGAGCAGAAGGCAGAGGGGTGGAGTGCTATTTATCAAGGCCGAGGAGGCAAATTAGAAAGGGAAGAAAACAAACAATTGTCAAAAAGTGACCAAAATTATCACCTTAATTAATGCGGTTCGGTCTCTCTCCCTCGAGTAGCCAAAGCTTTTGGCGGTAATTCCATTCAACTCCTTTTTAACATGAACTGACAGAAATGCCCTTTATGGTTATTTGCTTTAATGGCTTTCACACAGTGCGGTTTTGGTGGAAAATGCAGGGTATGTGGTGGAATTGGGATGATGATGCCAAATGTAAAAACGTAGGGTCAACAAGGTCGGTGGGGATCAAGGCTGTTGTGATCATATGGACTATGGATGGATGAAACCGGTTTCCTTCATCTGCAAGTTGTGGCATCATCTGCAAGTTGGCATCATCTGCGGCCTCTCTCTTTGGCCAACATGGATTTTCTTTCCTTTTATTCTTTTGACTTTTTTCAGACATTGGGGACGGTGGACTGAATAGGAGGGAGGACTTGCATTGCGTACTCAATGGTACGGAGTGCACTATTTTTATTTTACTTCCCGGGACATCCGAGTAATGTTCTCTTGCTAAATAATTTTTTATATATAAATAAAAGTGATATTGAGGAGGAATTCAAACACACAATCGCGGAAACAAGTTTAACTATTATTAACCTACACATGCTTTTCAAAATAGTTGGTATAACTGGTAATTTAAATTATCAATCCTGCAACATAACATGTAAAATTGTTAAAGAAAAGAACAGAATTAGTACTGCTAAAGTTTTCAATTTCAGTTAATAAATTTTTTAAAAATTTTTTAATCTGTGGGTGGAGAAAGATCAAGCCACTAGTGGGATGGGGTTGGTTGGTATCTAGCTTCTCACTTTTCGAAAAGAGGAAAATCAGATTCCTCTCCTCCCACCTGTAGGCACAGAAAGACCTTTGACGCCGCTACAATTTATCCGCAAATTGTCCAATTTTTTCAATTTTTTTTTGCAATTGTTTCAATTTTAAAATTTTTCAAAGGGTGAAGAATTGGGTTTTCTTTCGAAGGGCCCAATAATTTCCGCATTCGTCGGTCCTCGTATTGCGCCGTGCATCTGTCGTACACATCCTATCGTTTACATGTGGATACGATGGACCTACGTATTGGCCAACGTCACTCTGGCTTACCTTCTAGTTGGGTCAAATAAATATACGTCTTGCACCTAACCCAATCTAAAACCATATAGTAACCCTAATCTTATCCCCCTCGGCATCGCAACTCATCATGCTAAGAACAATATGATAAAACTATTTGAATCATATTTACCACATTGTAGATTGTATTGTACATGTATGAGCCGCTTCCATAAGAATTTAGTATACAATAGTATGATACATGTAGAATTACTCGATGAACGAATCGTGCATTATGAAACTCATTATCTAAATCTCGATCCCATAATCATAAATTAGTAGGGGGAGGACCGGGGAGGCATATCTAATAACTTTAGCAGCAAAAGAAAAGCGTTTCAGTAGAGAAGGGGCAGAGAGAAAAAGCCTCAAAAACGGTTAGGAAGGTATGCTTTACTGCTTTTTGCATTAAGGATTTGGGATGAGAGAGACAGAGAGACATAAGAAGAGTTTAATTCGTCCATGAACAAAATCTAAGAGAGATATTCACCACGTCATTGCAAATTATTTAGCTGTTGAACAACACACCACCAAACCCCTCGCCCAGTCACCCAGTTTTGGATTTTGTCCCATGAAGCTTGATCTCAATGCATGTGAAATGCTGTACCAAAACTGTTTTTCTACCTCTTTCCTTTGTGTTTTGTGCATGTTGATTTGTATGACTCAGCTAGAGAGAAGAAGAGAAAGTCAAGTCGGCAAAGATAAGACACATGGCTTGGCTAGGTAGCTATAGCATATGACATTAGTGGTCTCCCTTTGAAGCTGGGATGGATGTTGATGTTGTTTATTTTGCCTGTGATTGCGTTAAGTTTGAAACTTCTTTAATTCCATCACCCAAGTAGCTACTAGCTAGTAGAAATTAATTATTAAAATTGTTGGAGAGAGAGAGAGAGAGAGAGAGAGAGAGAGAGAGAGAGAGAGAGAGAGAGAGAGAGAAGCTGAAAATTTGGTTTTCTGGAAAAACAGGGTATGTTACTCATTTGATCAGAATTTTACTTCAATTAAAAGCCTAATTAGTTCAAATGATTATGAGATATGCTAATGAAGGAAATGGGATTGTAAATTGTTGTGCATGGCATGCTTGTAATTGGGTAAGAGATATATAAATACTGTATGAATAATTGTCAATTGTTGATGCATGTGAATTTCACTGTCGCTCACAGTATGTAATATATTATTTCTCTATTGACAAGCAATTCCTATATAATTCATTGTTTAGTGTATAATAACCTAATCCCAAAAAGTTGAATACGTTTCTTGAAGGTTTGGTACATTCCATTATTCACTAAAGAATAATAATCATGATGAATTAGAGCATAATGTCTTTGGTCTTGCATGCATGAAACCAAGTCATTAAATATTCAAATTTGTTTGTGGGATTCGTAGCAAACAAAACAATTTCATCACTCAGTGTGCGAAAAATGGCACCCAGAAGCCATGTGTGGTTGTTGCAAAAAATTCAATGCTTGCTTATGGAGGAACAAATTGGCCTAATCAAAATTTCTTACAATTTGAAAGTTCATCATGATGCTTCGGTTTAAATCTTGCCTCATCTTTCGTAGACCTACTAGGGACCATTTACTATATTTTCATGTCCCCTCTTTACATGAAAAAAAAAAACATGTAACCATATCTAGGTTCCATTTAGTTTTACGCAAAGCCACTACCATAAAAAAAATTCCAAGTTTCTCAAGCAAGCAAATTTAGAATCATATCTCCAACGTTCTTCTTTTTTCATACTCAAAACTTTATTCTCTCTCTCTCTCTCTCTCTCTCTCTCTCTCTCTCTCAAGTAAGGTCCCAAGTGCCTTCAATCAACATTGTTGACCCCCCAAGAGCTTATGACAACTTTAAGTCCATGAAGACTAACTACCACGTCAACTATCTTAACTACCACCCTCATTTATCGGGCAAAAGACCCAAATTACAAATCATTTTCACAATCAATTTTATTTATTTATTTATTTTATTTATGAAAAAAAATTTAGGGAGAGATTGGATATTCTCACCGCCGCCAACGCCAAAGTAGGCCCCTAATCAATATTATATTAATGTAAGAGTTTTCATATATTTCCATATTTTTGGAAGATTGGGGTCAATTTAGTTATACTCTTATTAAATATCAATTGGGCACGTTGAGAAGGAAATGAAACATTTTTGTGTATTTTTATATTACCTATTGCAAATTATATATATATATATATATATATGTCAACATTCATTGATGAGCATGCATGAGAGGTATAGCCTCGGCTTTACGCAATGCAAGCACATGGTCCACATGGCTTTGGTGCCAAGAGTATATATGTATGAATTAATGTTATATAATCAAGTCGCTAATACGTGTTTTAGGTTAACAATAATTTGATGGAATGATGGAATTCCCTTGTATACGAAGCATTAATTTCCTTAAAAAATAATGCTGTTGAGTAATTATCGTTTACGGGAAGAATCATTCAACGGAACGATGTCGTCACGGTAGTTCTTGCTTTTGGCTTGAGATTAAGTGATTAATGTAGTTTGGTCTGTAATTAGCATACATAGTGAGTGAGTGTCTAGCTTAATTAGGAGAAAGAAATTATAAAGCCATTGCAATCTTGCAAGGCTATAATTAAATTGACAGACGAAGGAATTTGTGGAGCCCAATAGCCCACCTCACCCAATTTGAGCCCAACGATGTTTTTGGGTAGCTTCAAGAACATGACAACAGCTCTGGACTATGAAGCAACCCACCATGATGGTCAAGCATTGGTTTGGGCTAGTTAGATGGAGATACAGTGTCCACTACAGTTCTGTATTCCCATAAATTTGAAGGGAGTGGGAATTTTATCTGCCATACTTTTGCTCTCATGGAAATTTTATCTGTATAGTTTATCTCCATCTGCTGGCCGCCGCCCACCCGCTACCTTTTGTTTTAATTAGCTCCAATCTCTCTCTCTCTCTCTCCTCTCTCTCTCTCTCTCTCTCCTCATAGGATGTGGGAGGACAGCTAGCTATAAGCTATGGCGGAGCTAACATAGCATATGTTCTTGCCCTGCGCATTATACATATTTATTTTTATTTTAATTTATTCTCTAATCTGCATCAACTCCTTTTAATGAATTTGGTTTGCGAGATTCCTTCCTTCATTCTAAATACAAACTTGCCCTTAACCTTTGGTAAATGCATGTTTGCATTCACACACTTTTTTTTTTTTTCGAGTTTCTTTTTTGGACAAACATAACACAATCCGACTTTTGTTTAAAATCGACCATTTATCTTTTAATTAACCGTTTAATTAAACTTTTGTTTGTGTGTAGTCTCCCTACTTAATTAATTTACTTGTCTTTATGTGAATTGACAATTATCCCCATTCATAACAGATGTTTGACTTTACTGCTAAATTATAATTATCAAAAACAAAGTTTTCCATCCTAAAAATCAGAAAAATTAGCAATTTAATAGTATGGATTTTATACCATTAATATAGTTTAATAAGAATTATTGTGTTCTGATTATATGTTATAAAACCATAAAAGTGGCTACGTGTCGGTTCATTATTGGTTTGTTAATGTAATTAAGACATTGGCTGGGCTCTAACGAGGACTCCTAAATGAGGACACTATGTGAGGATCAATTTCAGCCATCCAATCTAATCTCAACGGCTGTAGAGAAAAAACAAGCTTACTATGTAAGTGTGTACGCTACAATTTCCCTCCTTTGGCATTCGCGCCTTTTCTTCTTCCTTCATTTCTGCATTTAATTGTTTTGTGAATTATGACTACAAACCCCAAAATTTGAAAACCCAAATACCCAGAAGCTCATAACGCCACCCAAATTCCAGATTGAAGAAAAAATTGTTTTCATTTGTGCAAAATCTTACAACCCAAAATCTCATTCCGTTTTCCATCTGGATTTTGAGGCAAGAGTAGCAGAATAGAAAGCAAAAACAGCACGTTGGTCATCCACATCACGCGTCTTAGATACACCAAAACACACATACACACACACACTCTCACGCGTTTTAAAATATCTCTCTCTATATGCATCAATTCTCACTGTCAGAACCCTATCTCCACTGAATCTGCCTCCAAGCTCTATCACCGTAAGCACTTCGTCTTTGTCAACCTCGTAAGCACTCGGTTTCTCTCACCCAATGACTCTTCGTTTGTCGCTGTCAACCAGAAGAGGTACTTCACCTCTCTCTCTCTCTCTCTCTCTCTCTCTCTCTCTCTCTCTCTCTCTCTTCAATTTATTGATTTTGCCTATAATTTCAGATACACTTTCTTTGAATTTGAAATATATGGGAATCTTGTAATTTCATATACAACTTAGAGAATTTTTCGGTGGAAAACAGAGGGGTGGGTGTTGTGCTGGGTTATTGTGCATTGATGGCATTTTTTGGGTGATTTGGGAGGAGAGAAATAGGAGAATCTTTGAGAATTCTATATGGCATGCTATTTTGCAAAGGAGGATATTTCGTTTGGTAAAGAGGAGAATCTTTGAAATACGCCAAATTTCAATTCATTATTGAAATTTTCAAGAAAACTAGATCTTAGGTATTCTTCATGGAACTCCTGTTTTCTATCAAATTGAGGTGCAAGATCTTGTACTTGTGTCTCAGGCTTTGGAATATTGCTAATCCTGGGTAATGCAAGAGCTGGCTGAGCATTGGCAGTAGATGGATGTGCATTGCCACCATTTGAATTTAAGTGATTACTGTTTCTCGCTGCAGGCACTTCATGGTTCTGTTTTTCCTCATAAGATGTAATTACAAATTTCAGATTGTGGGAGGCCCTTCACATGCTTCCTTACTAAACAGCCCACACCACACTAGTACATTTGTAGTAGCTACTATAAGATAGAGAATAAGTAGAAAGATTAATTGCACACATATTTATTATTGGAAGCACAAGCCCTGTCCAGCCATCATGCAACCTAAATTGTGAAAATAAGGAATATGAGATTTAATCTTATTTGAAGAAATACACTAGACCAGGACATTAATATTCAGTTTGTTCTGATGTTCTTGTTGGCTCTCGTGGTCACCCCTGCTGTTTTGTAGCCCTGATGTTTCTTGTGAAATATATAGCTGTTAATCTTCTTTTTTTTTTTTTTTTTTTTTTTCATGTAAACCAGGTTAGAAAAATGAGATGATTGCCATGAGGCAGATTGTTGCTTTGAATTTGCTGGAGGACTAGGATATTTGGTGCAATAAGCTTATACTTGCTGGTATTTTCTTTCTTTCAACTATGTGCTAGTTCAATTATTTGTATATGCTTATACTTGCTGGTATTTTCTTTCTTTCTTTCTTTAACTTGATATTGTTTTGTGTGATTAGTTTTTTCGTGTGGTGGATGTTTTGTGTGAAATGGTTTTTTATTCTCTGTCCTCATTGTTTTATGATGTATATGTTGATATATCGAGAAACTTGAAAGATAGCCATTCACGTTGCTGCCCCAATTTGATTAGGATGAAATTAAGGATGATTCTGATGTTGCTGATGATGATATCTTTAGTATTTAATTGTTTTTGGTTGTATAGAAAACAAAGACGAAAAATTTTGATTTTGAATGATTTAGGTGATTATTTCATAGGGGTAAATGCTAAGTGATTATCTTTTAGTCTTGAATATGGGTGATCTGACAAGATATATTGAATTTCTATCTGAGTTAGATTCTGTATCTGAATATGTTAATAATAACGTGTGTAGTATGGGTATGGGTGTCTGTTTTGTATCTTGCAAATAAGTGGGTAATATGGATTTGGGTATCTTATGATGTATCTTTTTTTTTTAAGAAAGAGGTATCCGATTGTGTATCTGAATGTCTTGATAACAGTGTGAATAATATGGATTTGGGTATCATATGAGTATTTTTTAGAAAGATGCAGTAGGAAACTATTACAATGGCTAGAATAATGTCATTTATGTTTAATGGAAAGAATACTCTTAAGTCTGAACTGGCCACATAAACAATCCAGTCTTCCTTTATCACCGATAATAGTGTGGATGTATATCAGAACCAACACGATAATACTGTGAGTAGTTTGGATATCAGTATCATATGAGTATCTTAATGTGTTCATTATAGTGTATGGATACTGGTATCATAGTCTGTATCTGAATGTGTTGATTATATGTCATTCGTATGGATTTAGGTATCCTTTTTGTATTATAATGTGTTTATTGTAATGTGAGTAGTATAAATATGAGTATATATGAAGTTGGGTAAATGGTGTATGTTGCAGGTCAAAAATGGAATCTGGGTTTGAGCTTTGTTTTCCTGAATCAGAGGTGTATTCGGCGAGGGTGAATAATCTATGTGTGCCGAGTACAGTACTCTCTAATTTTGCGTTGAAGTTTAATAATGAACAAATGAGAAGATTTAGAGAGACCTGCTTTGGGCACTTGATGGAGCTGGATAAAATATCATTTAGTGGTCAAATGGTGCATGGTATGGCCCTTCGGCGCGTGGCTGGACTTGGTGTGAAGGACATACACGGGCTTAGTTATGCAATAGGGTCGAATGTGGTGCAGTTCAGTGCAAAAGTATTTTGTCTAATTAGTGGTCTGAAATTTGGAGTAGAGCCTCACATAACGGCTGAGGATGAAGGTGTAAATCGGCTACTTGATGCTCATATTACCAATAAGAATCACATTACATTACAAGACATAGAGAAAGCATTCTTAAGCGCCAAATTTGGAAGTGAGGACGTGTTCAAATTGGGAATGCTATGCTTTATAGAGTTTGTGATATTGGGGAAAGCCCCCAATGTTAGGATAAACGAGGAGTATTTACACTTGGTACATAATATGGAGGAATTAAACAACTTTCCGTGGGGTTCGATATCATTTGAGCAGCTCCAGGATTCTTTGTTGTTTAGTCCTGGAAAAAGAGAGAGTGATGAGAATGATGATGAGAAAGAGAAACGACAGAGAAAAGGAAAAGAAGAGGTGAAAAGGAAGAAGAAGTTGGAGGATAAGAAGCGTAAAAGAATTAACAGACCGGCATGGACTATAAAGGGATTGAGCTTTGCTTTCCAGGTAATGTTTAATTCATATTTTCTGCTTTGTAAAGTTGAGTTCATAATTTCTGTTTTGTAAAGTCATGTTCATAAATAATTATTGACTTTGAAATTAACTTGGAGCAGGTTTGGGCATATGAATTGATTCCTGAATTGGAAATGGCGCCTCTGAGATATTGTAAGAGGAAGGACAAAACTGAATTAGTTCCTCGTATTTGCTGGTGGGAATCTACTGATAAAACCCCTGAGTTTAGAAAGTTGAATGCATATATTTTTCAAAGCAAACAGGTATTCAGTAAATAATATGTTTATTTCATGACTCAAGTTGTTAAGTGTATTGTATATGACATGTGAACTATGTTTTTGTGACAGCATGTTTCGTTACGCCCCCTACGACCAAGTGCACTCGAGCTGAGGCAAAAGTACTGGACTTGGGGAACTAAATTTCATGAAGAGGATGCACCCAGTATGGGTCCTCGAGTATGTACGGACCTTGCTGAAGTAAGCTCTCATGTGCAGCGATTGGAGGATGAGATTGAAATTTTGCATCGTGAAAAGAGTGAGCAATGGGCAAATTTTGTAGATTTCAAGAACGCAACCAATCATGGGATGGAAGTTATGAGGTTAGAATTGACTGCATTGAGAAAAATGATAGGTCATGGAGGTGGAACTGTGGTTGTGCCATCTGTTGTAAAGGTGAAACGAGTACAAAGGGAAGAGAGTGTATGTGAGGCACAGGTTGAAGACAGTGAAATGAAAGATGAAAAGCTGGATGACGAAGAGGAGAGAGAGGATGAAGATGAGAAGGGTGGAGAGAAGGTACATGCTGTAGAAAATGACAAGGGAGACGTGGAATACATAACCCCAGAGATTAACTGGGATGATCCTGCATTGGTTTGTGTGACCCTTGTTAACTTTCTTAAAAACCCTTGTCGAAAATGGAAAGTGGCAATGGAAGAGGGTGATGCCGATGATGATAATAATCTTGATGATGATGTAGTTGTGCGTAAGGTCCAAAAAAAGCGGGGTCGAGCACAGAGTTCAATTGTTGAGCCTGCCATGAAGCGGCCAAGGTCTGTGGAATGCAAAACTCCTTGGCAAATGCAGGAGATTTCGAATATTGGGGAGGAGACAGTTGGTCTTACTTTTGACCCCCTGAGGCCAGTTCGTCGTGGTTTGCTTCTAGAGACAGCGAAATTCTTCTGGGAATGGGGACAAAAAGAAAAGTAGGTTCTCCCTGCTTTGGTACTTATTGGAATTCAAATGACTGTATTATGAGAACTTATTGAGTTGTTGGTGAATCTGATTTATTTTTCTGGTAAGGAACTTGGTGAAACTGATTTGATTTTAATATTTGGTGATACCTGCAGTACGCATGTGAGATTATGTGGAAAACACGGTGTGGACACTTCGCATGACTTCTTTATTCGCCTTTTGACCAAGGATGGTTGGTTGAATGACACAGTAAGTATAAAGTAACTGAAACATAATATTTGTTTGGGTGGTAAAATGACATTAGTCAAAGTATAAGAAGTAAATAATGTTATAGATTCAAATAAATTTCATAAAAGATTGCATATCAATACATAGAAACTTCATTGTTGTTTTATAGTATTTGCATTGTGCCCAAATGATTGCTGTTATACGATTTATTGGGGTAATATTGGAAATTTGTTGGTGTAGAACATCGACATGGGATTGTATTTGCTAAGGGTACGGCAGACAATGTATGCAAACTTGGTGCGTTCGGACTGGGCAATAGTAGATACTATGTTCCAGGTATGTATCTTCCATAATTAATTATGCATGCCAAATTGGTTCATTTAGTATCTGAACTGATGCATAACTGGTATGCCATTATGTAGACGTATGCTGCAATAGATTTGCAACATATGCGGCTTTATGGTGGAAAGGAAGCCAGGACCCATAGCAATGCTTTGGTGAAAATGGTTAATGGCAAACTGCCCATGTGGGGTAAACCTTGGTCTTCTGTGAAAAAAGTTTTTATGCCGTACAATGTGAGGCAAAAGCACTGGGTGGGACTTGTTTTAGATTTAACAAGTTGTGAAATTTTTGTGTACGATTCAAAAATAGATTTGTTTAGGACCCACATATTGGTAAAGGCAGTGCAGCCACTTGCGAAATTGATCACTCCCTTGTTAGAAGAAGCTGGGTATGTTGGTGATTTTCCTCTGCGAAAAGGTGAGTGGCCAATTCATCGTGTAATGGATTCTGCCCAACAAGTTGGAGGGTGAGTAACTTTCTACCTAACCATTTACATATGTTATTTGCGAATGGGGAATGATTCACAGTTTATTACCTATTTTCAGCGGTGACTGCGGGATGTTTGTCATCAAATATTGTGACTTTCTGAGCTGGAATGTAGACTTGGGGAAAATTTCAAATGAGGCCATGCATTTATTCCGGCTAAAGCTTACTGTAGACTTGTTGCAGGGATGCTACAATATATAGCTGTATGATTATGGCTGAATGTTTAACGCCTTAGTTTTGAACTTGAGAGGTATTACCAACCGTGTGAACACACATGCAACACTATTTTGTTTTGATTACGGTGATGTGAATATATTCACTCTGAACACAGAGGTGCATGTTGTTTAATTAGAAACGTTTTTTTTAACTTCAGAAGCCGAAGAAAATATGTACATACAATAACCGTGATACAATATGAGAAGGGTGGATAATAACATTGTCATACAATAACCGTGAAAGCACTTCCATACCAATGTACATATGTGAAAACAAAAGTAGTAGACGTTTGGGTTTTGCCCCTTACTAGTTGATCAGTTTACAAAAAAAAGTTTACGAACAGAATGTTGAAAGCGATTCCCCATGTATCCCAGTGGTGGGTTTGGGGTTGGTTTCGGTTTCTTTATCCTTGGTTTCGGTTTCTTTGTCCTTTAATCGTGAGACTCAAGACGACAGGGTTGATTTCAACATATCTTGTTGTTGCTTTGGTATATTTTTTTGTCCTTACTTTTTGACTAGTTTTGTCCTCTTGTTGCTTTGGTTTAACCTTGGTTTTTGCCACATCTAGTATTAGCATTAACTTGGTTTTTGAAGACGGCACATGCATAATATCATTAATTATGCATGGTGGAAAGGAAGCCAGGACCCATAGCAATGCTCTCGGTCGCCACTCTCTTTATTTTTTTATTTATTCTTTTCTCTCTCTCTCTCTCTCTCTCTCTCTCTCTCTCTCTCTCTCTCTCTCTCTCTCTCTCTCTTTTTCTTCTCTTCTCACATCCTTACCCTCGTCCTCCTCTGTTTTTTCCCTTGTTTTATCATCTGGGTAGCTCTAGTTTTTTGTTTTTTGTTTTCTTATTCATTCATTACTGGTTTTGGGTTCAAATTTGTTTTTTATTTTGAGTTTTGAGTTTTCTTAAAAAACACCAGATTACATAACACACAAATGCCATTGTGCTCAACCATTCCCAAAACACTTGCAGATTACAAACTTCCCTCCTTCCCTTCAGTACAGTCAAGATTACTAAACCTACATTACATAGTCAACTTTAAACCTAATGATGATTATCCCTTAAGCCACCAACCATCATGGAAATCAACATTATCCAAGAAAAAAACAGAAATCCCCACAACAATTTTTCTCTACTTCGAAGCTGGGCTAGATCTTGTTCCAGTTTTCCTCTATTCTTCAGCAACCCAGGTATTATATCCTTTGAACGAGAACACATCTCTGGATCAAACCACTCAAAGAAGCAACAACCTCTGTTCCTTCCCTGTAACACCATAATATCATCAAAAACTACCATAAATAAGTAGAAATCTACAAATTTTAAAGTGGTTATTACCAATGGGCAGACTAGAAACCTCCGACCTGGGTTGGAATCTGTCCATGAGGTCTGAACTCGGCAGAGCTTCCCACAATGGCAATGCTTTCTTTGTCGACCCTCCATCACAACTTCAGTTCAATTGTTGAAGGAGGTCTTTATGGTTCACAATTGTTTGCAATTTGGGACCAATTTGTGCAGAGTTAATTAATACCCATAAATTCTTATATGGACAAATGAACCAAGAAAAATGGCACTCACGTGTGGAAGTTTAACGATTTCTGTTATGACTGGATGGAAGTCAGGCAAAGTGAGACATTATATGGAGTTTCATAGGGGAAAGTGAGACACTTGGAGTTTCAGGGGGGAAACTGATACTGAAATTGAGTTATTTCAATAATTTAGCCTATTTTTTTGTCCTTGCTTTTTGACTAGTTTTGTCCTCTTGGTGGTTTTTTATCCTCTTGTTGCTTTGGTTTAACCAAATAAAGTATTAGCATTAACTTGGTTTTTGCCACATGTAGTATTAGCATTAACTTGGTTTTTGAAGACGCCACATGCATAATATCATTTAATACCCATCCCAAAGTTATTATTTGTTGATAGCATAAAAACATACCCATCCCAAGAAATTATTTAGTACCTAAATTCCTCAACAGAGGAATGGTATTTAGTACCTTCTCTCGGTCGCCACTCTCTTTATTTTTGGTATCTGTGCCTTTTGTGTGTTATGGATCGGTTTGTGTATTTTTGGTATGTCATGGGCATTTTTTTATGAATAAGAAGAAATAAGGAGGAGATAAGAGACGGAGGGCGATGGAAAATTTATAGAGATGGAAAGAAGATAAGGAACGAGAGAGAGAGAGAGAGAGAGAGAGAGAAAACTGATGGAGAAAAAAGAATTAAAAAAGAGAAAGAGAGAGCCAATTGAGCGAAGAAAGAGAAAATATTTTAAACTAAGAGAGACAGAGAGAGAGAGAGAATATCATGCAAAATCGAAAGAAGATAAGGAACGAGAGAGAGAGAGAGAGAGAGAGAGAGAGAGACACAATACTTTATTTTTGTCCTTATGCATGTGGTCTTTGACCAGTTTTTTAGTAGACATTACCTTGGTTTTTGAACACAGCATGTAGAATATCATTTTAATACCAAGCCCAAGTTATTGTTTGTTGATAGCACTCATCTCAAGTTATTCTTTAGTACCCTAATTCCTGACCAAAGGAATGCTATTCAGAATCCCATTAAGTGGTCAGCTTTGGTTTTGGTTAATTTCATGTTATAATAGCTAACAATATAGTCTGTATACTTTTATTTCAATTTCCTAAATAGACGGTATTCAGATCAATACCCTATTTCCTTTTAGTCTTAAATCTTGCCATACATCTAAACTACAAACTCCTTATAATGATCCAATGAAAAAGATATAGTTTAATGATCCTAAACCCTAAACCCTAACTCTTAACCCCAAACCCCTACAACCTAAACCCTAAACCCTAACTCTTAACCCCAAACCCCTAAACCCTAAACCCTAAGCCCCTACAACCTAAACCCTAAACCCTAACTCTTAACCCCAAACCCCTAAACCCTAAACCCTAAGCCCCTACAACCTAAACCCTAAACCCTAACTCTTAACCCCAAACCCCTAAACCCTAAACCCTAAACCCCTACAACCTCGGATATATACCCTAACTCTTAATCCCAAACCTCTAAAACCTAACCCCTTTAATACCAAACCTATACCCTAACTCTTAACTCCAAACCTCTAATCCCTAACCCCTAGAACCTAAAACCTAAACCCTAACTCTTAACCCCAAACCTTTAAAACCTAAATAAATTTTGAAGTACAATTTGGGGGACAACCATAAATGTGAATTATGCAAAGCAAATGATAACATAACCATAATTTGTTGGTGTAAACCCTAAGCTATTGTTTGTTTGATCACATAAGGACGGGATCAAAATTTAATGACAATGACAAGATTTGAAGTATGTGATCGAAGGAAATGTCGTACCAATCCCGACAAATAGAGTTTGAGCATTTTTTTAATTATGATCGATTTTTGAATAAGTTCTAAGTAAAATGAAATAATTCATTGCATAGGAAAAATACAATAACACAACAATATATACGTACTTGTCACAACAATACATACATCGTATTCCCAGTGTAATTGGTAAATAATAATTTGAAACTCTCTTTTTAAAATACTTCCCCCAAGGCATCGTAAAGTTATCAGGAACAGTGATTTAATCCCTTAGGAGTTGAAACAACATCGGGGTTGGCCCTCCACTTAACACCCAGCCGAAGTGGATATACAATATAATTAGTTTTGGTTGGAAACTACATATAATATTGAGCATTCAACATAGAGGGGAACAAAAAAATTAAATAGCAGCAAAATCTAGAAAATTTTATTTGGATTTGTCTGAATGAGTGAGTTTTAAATATATATATATATATATAATTGAGCATAGTCCGAATTAGTGAGTTTGAAATATATATAAAATTGAGCAGGGTCCAGTCGCACATAAATATCATACTAATATTTATGTTTTGTAGTTGTTGTTGCACTACAAAATCCTTACCATGCATGCATGTGTTCTTGGTTTTGGAATAGGAACTTCCCCATTGACAACGTTGGGCAAACCTTTGCAATGTTGACGAGTTCATGAAATAATCTGCATACACCGTTAGTCAAAAAGAAAAAAGCACTTTTGGCTATTAATTGGGTAATCACTTTTGGCTATTAATTGGGTGGTGCTTTTTTGGCTGTTTGTCTTGGCATGTGGCAGACAAACATTATGATAAAGCTATACAATTGATGATGTGGCAGACAAACATTATGATAAAGCTATACAATTGATGATGTGGCAGACAAACATTATGATAAAGCTATACAATTATGATAAAGCTATACATTATGATAAAGCTATACAATTGATGATAAAGCTATACATTATGATAAAGCTATACAATTGGTGATGTGGCATATAAACATTATAATATTCGACAAATCTGAAAGAGATCCATATCCATCAGTAGTAATAGGACGTTAATTTTGGCGGGCAAAAAGTGACGACTGAGGATATTTATACCCCCCCCCCCCCCCCCCCCCCCCCACACCAAGCAATTACTACAAAATTCCCAACACTGATAATGTCTTCTTCACCTACCAAAGTTCCCATAATACTTATAAATACTCCACCACAAAAATGTACGTCAGTATTGTCACGAAGGAAGAATGAAGCTGAAGATGATGTTCAACGTGTTGCCAAGTGCCAGCGTTTTTCATATGACATTGAGGATGCAACTGGTATCGGGCAATCAAGGTATGAGGCGTTGATGCTGGCCATCAAACGCCAACAGCTACGTCTAAATTGGCATCAAGAAACCTTGACATCGGAGAAAAAAAAAGCGAAATTCTACCTAGGCACCGTAAAAACACTGAAAGTAAGGGTTAGGCTTGCGAAAGAGAATGGTTTTAAAAAGTTTTGTGCTTCCAATGAGGCAATGCAGATGAGGGAAGCTGAAGCACGTAAAGGTTTTGATCTATTCCGCAAGTATGCAAAAAGGGTTGTG
>JACJUT010000012.1:0-57500 GCA_020226455.1 Prunus salicina | reverse complement strand
ACCTTCCCCATCTTCATTGGGTTCTTCAACATCAGCGGTTGATGAAACTAAGCTAGTAAGCTTCCCACGAATGTCGTCAAATGTTTTTTGCAGTAGGTCAGCACCTTCAGCAGACAACAACGCCGAATCAATCAAATCAGCTGCAACTTTGCATAATGTCGATTTCTTAACCAAAATACAACCATCAACGCTATCCTTAACTTCTTTTCCATCCTTATCAAAAACTACACCTAACTTTGCACTTTTCATCCATCTTTCCAATATATACTTCTCTGGTAAATACACCTAGACTCTTTTTAGCATAGTTTATTCTTAATCTGTGAAAACCATTTTTCAACTTGTGATGTATTGCAAATCAACCAATAACACAGCTTTTTGCTACCATAGTTTATTCTTAATCTGTGAAAGAGTTCTGAACTACTGATGTGTGGTATTCTTCTGAATTGATTGTACTAATCAACAATACTATAGTCTCTTCATAATCTGTTTTTTCTGGTCAATCTTAATCAGTTCAAACACCGTGCTACCCCCCCCCCCCCCCCCCCCCCCCCCCCCCCCCCCCCCCCCCCCCCCCCCCCCCCCCCCCCCCCCCCCCCCCCCCCCCCCCCCCCCCACCCCTTAGGAAGCCTTTCTGAGTCTCTAGTGAAACAATGAAACAGCTAACATTCAAAGTAGTGTAACTATTCAACCAAAACAAAAGTTGCGTAACTAATGGTCATATACTTGGTCAAATACTCAATTTCACAAATATAGGATATCTCTTACCTTAGAATTCGGAGCTTCCTGTAGAAATATGACAATGGAGCAACAATCTAGCTCGATTTCAACCCCAAATATTTCTAGATTCCTCAAATATCACAATGGAGCAACAACACAGCTTCTACAAATATGGATTCCAACTCAGAGATTTTAAAACCCACAGTATAGAACCAGAGCCAAGTACTCATTTTGTGGTCTCCAATCATCAAGTAATGAACTCAAGGAAAAAAAATATTACACAGGTAGATGAAACTTGCTTTGTATGGTATGGTATGAATCACCAAACTAGACAAATGAAAAGAGAGAAATGAATTACAGAGGTAGATGAAACTTGCTTTGTAGGTATGAATGACCAAACAAGAAAAGAGAATTAGAGGGGTAGACCGTAGGGAGGGAGGGAGGAGAATATCAAACCAGAAGAGGAAAAAAAATTGTGTTCTTCAACAGAGCTTCTGTTTTTGGAGGGAGTGAGGAGAGAGCATGCGCAAGAAGAAAAAAAGAAAGAGAATTACAGTGGTAGATCGTAGGGAGGGAGGGAAGAGAATACCAAACCAGAAAAGAAATTGTGTTCTTCAAGAGAGTATTGTTTTTGGAGGGAGGGATATTTTTGGAGGGAGAGAGGAGAGAGCATGCGCATAACAGGGAGTGTTCTAGTGCAATATTTACAGCTAGAATTGCTTTTCAAAGAACCGTTGGATTATATCCAATGGTGTTCTCATATTAAGTCCTCATTTAGAGGTTCTTGCTAGAGCCTTGCCCTTGATTTTATATTCAAAACTAGCTGCTTTTGGACAACAATAAAAAGTTTCACATTCAGATGCTAAGTTGGTAGGTTTAAGTCTAGTTTGGGCTTTTGGTCTTTTGTGTTGTTGTGGTTGGGCTCATCTGTGATTCGTGGAAATAGGTGTCGTATTTTTTTTATTTTTTGGACTTGTCAAAAAAGTATCCATGCCTAGATCCTTTAAATTTATGGCATGGTTATTGAATTATGATGAATTGAATTGAGAAGGAGTTGGATTGAGGATAATTAGATTTCGGATTCCTATTGAAGTTGTTTACTAAGAGCATCCACAATCACCCTCCCTATTTCTTAGCTAAAATTTAGCTAAAAACACAAAAAAACTATTATATGAGCTTTCTAAAAAATTTCAACTCCAACCATACTCCTTAATTTGGAGAGTCATAAATGCTTTACTTCTTTTCATCATAAATACTTCTTTTTAAATTTAATTCATGATTTGCAATAAAATATTCATATTCAAATACTAAATATTCCAAAATAATAAACTACAAAAACAATTTAAATTTAACTCCCCATCTGTTTTGCAAGAATTTCCATTTGGCGTCCCTTATAATAATTTTCTAGCATTGGAGGCATCCCAGTTGTATCTTGTAACATTATCCTTTCTTCCTCTTGCTCATCTCTTTATCGAATTTTAGCTTGCTCAATGGTAATCTTTTCATGCTCTTGAATAATAATTCGTTCTTGAAATTCCATTCTCCTACGCTCCATTTCTTTTTTCTCTTCTATGTATTTTTCTAAGAGCAATGAAGCAGGCCTAGGCATATTGTCATAAATTTGGTCTTTGCCCTTTTTCTTTTTCAGTCGATCTTATTAGAGATAGAGCGATTCATTCCCAACTTCAATTAGATCTTATTGAACACTTGTGGCAGCTGCATGCGGGAGAATAGGAAACTAGTAATTTGAATTTATATAATTTGAAATGAACTTATTGTAAGTTTATTTGTTGTTCAATTTTGATATTCTATGGTTGTTGTGGTTTGCAAAATACCTACAGGGAAAAGAACTTAAAAAAGAAAAAAAGAAAAAAGAAGGTGTTCGTGTGCTGCAAAATGTCTACAGCGAAAAGAATCGAAAAAAAAAATGTTTGTTTGTGCTTTGCAAAGCACCTACACCTACGGCAAAAAGAATAGAACAGATAGCTTGCAACAGAAAGTGATTACAAATATAAAATGCAGAAAGAAAAAAAAAATTGATAAAATTAAAGACATCATTAAATAAATGTTTAAAATAATAATAAAATATGGTAGCATTTAATTATAGGGAGTCATAAGGAGCCATTTCTCTCTCCTTAGATTTAGGAGCTCCTAGTGGTCTCCCTATTTTAGGAGCGGGATAGGGAGCATGATTGGAGGTGTGTTTTTTCAATTCCTCCCTAAATTTTAGCTAAGGAGGTGGTTTAGGGAGCCCATTGTGGATGCTTTAAACCATATGGAATTGGGGTATGAGTGATGTTAATTACTAAAATGTCCTCGTTGTTGGGTTAAAGTAGATGACAAATTTGGAATTTTTAAAATTGTGCCAGGATATAATGGATAAAAAATATGAATTTTTAATGGGTTAGTTCTCGATGAATTAGAATACTATCTCCCACCCAAGAATTGAATTCCTCGTGATTTTGTGTGGGACCCCCTTACTTTTTATTCCTTAATATGAAGTAAATGCATGAATCTTCTATAATTGAAATTAAATTCCTAATTCTAATTCCAAATTCTAATTAGTAAACACACCACTAATTGTATTTCTTATTATTATTTTTTTGCCATGTATTTCTTTCCTTATAAATGGATTCTCTTTATGACCAAAATGATAAATAAAAAAAATAAAATAGGCCCACTATATGAAAAAATAAAAAATAAAGACCCAAAAAGTTCATGATAAAGTTCAAAAAGCATAAATCAGACACCAGAAATGCATTTTTTGCTTATATAATTATTGGACAACAAGGTTTTATAGTAGGCTCTTTTTTCAGGGGGTTTTGTGTGGTCGCCCAAACCGCACGCTCTGTGTGATGGGTCTGCATATTGGATTAATGCGACAACACAGTCCTAACTCAACTTTGGTGGTTGTGTTGTGTAACTTGTGTGTTTTTTTTATTGTTTTTTTCTGTGCACAAGTAAAAAGAAGAAGCCCATTGACTTGTAGACTTGTGACTGAGATGGGACGCTGTGGGGTGCTCTAGCTACCTACCGCCCCATATCGAACGACATCCAATAGATGATTGACACGTGTCCTTCTAATGACGGTTTAGCATGTGAGTTAGCGACCATCTAAGTACGGGTAAGTCTTGTCCAAGCTGAGGTCGTCAATTTGCATAATTAAGTTGAGTAAATATCACGTGGTAACCTCGTCGTCCAATTGAATGTGCCTTTAAATTGCTCACCCACCCTCTCTCTCTCTCTCTCTCTCTCTCGTCTCTGTGTCTCTACTTACTCCACACATCCACAACTCAAAACAAAATCACTTCTCCAAACTCTGTCTCAGTGTTTCTCACTTCACATGGCTCTCTCTGGACCACTACTCCTCCTCATCTTCATCTTCCTTGCTTACAAGCTCTATCAAAGGCTGAGATTTAAGCTCCCGCCCGGCCCACTTCCGTGGCCAGTCGTTGGAAACCTCTACCAAATAAAGCCCGTGAGGTTCCGGTGCTACGCGGAATGGGCACAGATCTACGGGCCTATCATTTCAGTGTGGACTGGATCCACACTGAACGTTGTAGTGTCGAGCTCAGAATTGGCAAAGGAGGTGCTCAAAGAGCATGACCAGAAACTGGCTGATAGGCAAAGGAATAGATCAACCGCCAAGTTTAGCAAGGATGGGCAGGACCTCATTTGGGCTGACTATGGGCCCCACTATGTTAAGGTTCGGAAGGTGTGCACTCTTGAGCTTTTCTCTGCAAAGAGGATTGAAGCTCTCAGACCCATTAGGGAAGATGAGGTCACTGCTATGGTTGAGTCCATTTTCAAACACTGTACCATTCATGGTATGCATTTTAGGTTCCCAAATTGCTTGCCTACGCTAGTTTTTCAAATGTCATTTGCAGTTTGTACTTTTTTAATTGTCTACACCGATATAATTCACTCATGTTATACCACGTGTTTATTTCATCGTTCATTAATTCATATTACACTCGCATATATATAATCGAAGTTGAGTTTTCTGAGAGGAAGTACTTGAGGTTGATTGATTGGTAGTGACTTTAATGAATTACCATATTTATTGTTACATATGATTGGATTCAATTCGACCAAAAAAAAACAGATTGGATTCAATGCTACTTTATTAGTTTGCATACTTAATGTGTATTAATTGTGAATTTGGGATTAACTTTAATTAATCACCATATTGCAGAAAAAAATGGGGAAAGTTTGCTAGTGAAGAATTATTTGGGAAGGGTGGCATTCAACAACATAACAAGGCTAGCATTCGGAAAGCGTTTTGTTAACTCACAGGATGAAATGGATGAGCAAGGCCAAGAATTCAAAGCTGTTGTTTCTAATGGAGTGAAGATCGGTGCATCGCTTTCGATGGCCGAGCACATTCCATGGCTACGTTGGATGTTCCCGCTGGAGGAAGAGGCGTTTGCTCAGCATGGGGCACGAAGAGACCGACTCACTAGGGCAATCATGGAGGAGCACACACAGGCTCGTACCAAGAGTGGCGGTGCCAAGCAGCATTTTGTCGATGCATTGCTTACATTGAAGGACAAGTATGACCTTAGTGAAGACACAATTATTGGACTCCTTTGGGTAAGTAATGTATTTTCAATTTGATATTTCTAAAAGAAGGGTTATTTTTTCCTATTATGTGGGATACAACCATATATGATAGAATTAAGCATTGCCAGATAGGGGTGGTGCAACCACACAAGGACCCTAATTTTTAAGAGCTGCTTTTTATATGTACATACGTGAACGCACAACATACTTTCATAACTGTGTGTCCATTGAAGTTGGTTTGCAACGCCCTTTGTGCTCATTATTTTATGACACCACTTCATGATAAAACTTTTTTATTGAAGTATTTTCATGTTAGATCGCTTGTGTGACCCCAATCTAAGCTTTGCACAAACCCTCAAATTCTAACCTTGTTGCCAAATACTCATATTTCCTTTTTCATGTTCTTAATTAGTTATGAGCTTCCTACCTTGGAGGGCGTATACCTTTCTGAAAACACTATACGTATATATAAGGATCCTACATTCTAACTTAGTTATACCATTTGTGCATGCAGGACATGATTACTGCGGGCACAGACACCACAGCTATTTCAGTTGAATGGGCTATGGCTGAGTTGATTAGGAACCCGAGGGTGCAAGAAAAGGCACAAGAGGAGCTAGATCGGGTCATCGGGTTCGAACGGGTAATGACCGAAAACGATTTCTCAAATCTCCCTTACCTGCAATGTGTAGCAAAGGAAGCGTTGCGGTTGCACCCTCCAACTCCTCTAATGCTCCCCCACCGAGCTAATGCCAATGTCAAGATCGGCGGCTACGACATCCCCAAGGGTGCTAGTGTTCACGTAAACGTGTGGGCCGTAGCGCGTGACCCGGCGGTTTGGAAAGACCCGCATGAGTTCCGACCAGAAAGGTTCCTAGAGGAGGATGTTGACATGAAGGGGCATGATTGCAGACTTCTTCCATTTGGAGCCGGCAGGCGAGTATGCCCGGGAGCACAACTAAGTGTGAATTTGGTGGTGTCCATGTTGGGGCATCTGTTGCACCATTTCAGTTGGGCTCCAGCTGAAGGGATGAATCCAAAGGAGATTGACATGTCGGAAAATCCAGGGCTTGTGACTTATATGAGAACCCCGTTACAAGCTGTGCCTACTCCAAGGCTCCCCTCGCATTTGTACAAACGTGTTGCCGCCGACATGTAATGTACCTTTCAGTTTCTTTTGAAAGGATTTCAGTATCTTTATTGGTAGAATAAATTAGTGGTCACCGAACACGATTAGTGTCCAAATATTGGAAGAATAAATTTATTCTTATGGTTGTAGTAATTGAATTTATGGGACTGTTTATTTCTTCTGTTTATAGTAGCAAATTTCCTCTGCCACTAAACGTCAGTTGGTGGTCCTGTTCTACAGGTAAATTGTATGATTGGGGTTCCTACCTTTCTATTACCCTTAGTTCCTGATACATACCAATGCCATAGGTAGGAGAACGATTGTATGATTTGGCGTCAGTTGCATTAGAACGATTGTTTCAACCCTTCCAATTCTGTTTTATGGTTTTAATTTTAAATAGGAAGGGAACCATTTTTGTTTTGGATACCTAGAGAAGAGGAATAGTTAGGGGGTTTAGTTATGTATTAGTTGGACTGATTCTTAGGTATAGGCTTGGGCGAACTCCGTTGGTCTAG
Source organism: Prunus salicina (assembly GCA_020226455.1). Taxonomy (NCBI): domain Eukaryota; kingdom Viridiplantae; phylum Streptophyta; class Magnoliopsida; order Rosales; family Rosaceae; genus Prunus; species Prunus salicina. Next base: position 50,576 of record JACJUT010000012.1, on the reverse strand, counting down.
TTTACTGATTCATAGGTATTCTTTTCTTAGAATAAATTTGTCATATATCAATTATGAAGCAAGGGGGGCTATAGAAGGAAAAGAAAAAGAAATTCGGTGTGTGGCATAGAAGGAACAGAAAACAAAGATGAACTGGTTTCTTCATCTTTTTCCTATGGTATAGGTAGAGGGCCCCAACTAGATTTTCATGTTTCCATCATTCCAGCCTCTAGGTAGAAAACACGTTGGTAATTCATGCTTACAGGTAAATAGAGTATCCACAGATATTCAACGTCTTGTTTTATTTATATGTTAACAACTTAGCAAAAAAGACACCAAAGCCAACTGAAAATTAGAAAGATAAAGTTGATAACAAAGTGTTTCATTTTCAACAAAATATCTATATCTGTGTTACAGGTAAATTGACCTGCTGGTGGCAATTGGTTACCTATACGGCAGGTATTAAACCCAAATGTACCTATCATATAGGCGAAAATAATCCCATAAAAATAAAATGTATCTATGATATGGTGAATGTATTCCAATACAGGTAAATAGACATGTGCTATAGGTACATGTGTCGAAGGTTTACCTATACAACAGGTATTAAACCCAATTAAGAAGTATGAAATCTGCAGAAATTGGCTTGACAGGACCATGATTTATTGTGGAAGACGAGATTTTTGTGATTTGCTAATTTTGCCGTTTGTTCTTGCCATATGAGGATTTTTTTCATTACTTACCTGATTTATATCTTATGGGGGTAAATTTGGAACAACAACACAAATGAAAAAAATTTAAAATATAAATGTCATAAATTTAAAAAAGGTAATTAATCCTATGTGGCACAAAAGTCAGAGGACTTGAATTACTAACAATAAGTGTGTGGATTGCACCCTAGTTCTGTCATAAGAATTGGACTTTTACCGAATTATTTATAGAATTAAGCATTGCAGATAGAGGTGGTGTCACCGTACAGGGCCCTCTATTTTTGAGAGCTGCTTTTTATATGCACATCATACTTTCATAACTGTGTGCCTACTGAAGTTGGTTTGCAATGCTCTTTGTGCCCATTATGCTCATTATTTTATGACACCACTTCACGATAAAACTTTTTTTTTTTTATTGAAGTATTTTTCATGTTAGATCACGTGTGTGACCCCAATCTAAGCTTTGTAGAAACCCTCAAATTCGAACTCTGTTGCCAAATACTCATATTTCCTTTGTAATGTTCTTAATTAGTTATGAGCTTCCTACCTCGGAGGGCGTATACCTTTCTGAAAACACTATACTTATATATAAGGATCCTACATTCTAACCTAGTTATACCATTTGTGCATGCAGGACATGATTATTGCGGGCACTGACACCACAGCTATTTCAGTTGAATGGGCTATGGCTGAGTTGATTAAGAACCCAAGGGTGCAAGAAAAGGCACAAGAGGAGCTAGACCGAGTCATCGGGTTCGAACGGGTAATGACCGAAGACGATTTCTCAAATCTCCCTTACCTACAGTGTGTAGCAAAGGAAGTGTTGCGTTGCACCCTCCAACTCTACGACATCCCCAAGGGTGCGAGTGTTCACGTAAATGTCTGGGCCGTAGCGCATGATCCGGCGGTTTGGAAAGACCCGCATGAGTTCCGACCAGAAAGGTTCCTAGAGGAGGATGTTGACATGAAGGGGCATGATTTCAGACTACTTCCGTTTGGAGCCGGCAGGCGAGTATGCCCGGGAGCACAACTTAGTGTGAATTTGGTGGTGTCCATGTTGGGGCATCTATTGCACCATTTCAGTTGGGCTCCAGCTGAAGGGATGAATCCAAAGGATATTGACATGTCGGAAAATCCAGGGCTTGTGACTTATATGAGAACCCCATTACAAGCCGTGCCTACTCCAAGGCTCCCCTCGCATTTGTACAAACGTGTTGCCGCAGACATGTAATGTACCGATTTTGGTCACTGAACACATTTAGTGTCCAAATATTGGAAGAATAAATTTATTCTTATGGTTGTAGTAGTTGAAATGATGGGACTGTTTATTTCTCCTGCTTATTTGGAAAAAATAAAAGCATCCATTTTATGGATTTCCTTTAGCAAACGCCATATGTAATATTCCTCTTCATCATTAATCAACATAATGGGTTGGGAACTAAATGAGTAACCTCGTAGGGTTTTTGGATAATAACATAATGGGTTATTTTAACAAATGGTCCTTTAAATTCACAAAATTATTATTTTATATATGGAATGTTCCTTCTAATTAGACTTGAAAAGACGAGAAAATTCAACATCGGCAATTATAAGCATCCATTTTGTATAACCAAGCTTGATAATTTAAATTCTTTGCCATTCAATTTTTGAGAAGCATTGTTTTTTTGGTCAAAAACTGAAAAGCATTAATTAATTATTTAATTACATAACTTTAGTTTCATTAAAACAAATGTTGATGCCATCATTTCAATTACTACAACCGAGCCTTGTAGTTAATGTCATGAAAACTAATTGAAATGATGGGACTGCTATGGTTGTAGTTAATGTCATATGTCCCAGGATGACCCAAAGTTCATCAAAGAAAAATAGCTACGTGTTTGCCTAAATCTGGCTTGGGCCCAACCTCCATAGAGTTTTTCTGTTTTTGGACCCCATTGTTTGTCGGTATATCTTCCAGAATTCCATACCAAACCTCATTGTTTGTCGGTATATTCAACCACCATTCATTCATACCTAATGGTTCAACTGCATCCATGAATTCCATACCAAACCTCTCTGATTGAACTTTATTAATGAATTTCAAACTTCAAACATAAGTCTGAGAAGCATCCACAATGGTGCTCTCTATTTCTTAGTTAAAATTTGGCTAAGAATATAAGAAAGCTATTTTAGGAGCTCTCTAAAAAATTTTAACTCTAACCATACTCCCTAATTTGGAGAGTAATAAATGGTATAACTCTTTTTTGATTGGTTCATCTCTATTAAAAAATAAAATAAAAAATAGTTAGCATTAAATAAAAGTTTGAAATACTCATTAAATAAAGCAGCATTAAATTATAGGGAGCCATTAGGAGTCCTTTCTCTCTCCTCAGATTTAGGAGCTCCTAGAGGACTCCCTATTTTAGGAGGTAGATTGGGAGTGTGATTGGAGTTGTATTTTTACGATCCCTCCCTAAAATTTGTCTAAGGATGTGATTTAGGGAGCCCATTGTGGATGCTCTAATCAAAAATTTGCTAATAAATTTATGGCATGTTTACTAATCCGTAATTGGATTGAGGGGAATTGAATTGAGGAGGAATTGGATTGAGGAGGAGTTGGATTGAGGAGAATTAGATTCCGGATTCCTATGAAGTTGTTTACTAAACCATATGGATTGAGGAGAATTAGATTCCGGATTCCTAATGAAGTTGTTTACTAAACCACATGGAATTGAGGTAAGAGTGGTGCTAATTACTAAAATATCCTTGTCCATATCTCATAAGTGAAGTTTTGCCTGGGTAATGAAAGAGTGGTAAATTTGGAATTTTGAAAAGTGTGTGAGGATATAATGGGTAGAAAAAAACGAATTCCTGATGGGTTGGTTCTCCCTGAATTAGATTACCTCATCCCATTTAGGAATTGAATTCCTCCAAAATTAGGAATTCAATTCCTAATTTTGCGTGGGCCCCACTTACTTTTTCAATTCCTTGATGCAAGTAAACACAGGAATCCTCAAAAATGGAATTCAATTCCTGATGAGAATTCCAATTCCTGATTAGTAAACATGTCATTAAAGTTTATGGGCCTTGATCACTCAAATTTTAATAAACTCCCCTTATTCCCACAAATGTTAGCCCATCCCTTCATGCAAGCTTAGTTAAACTTATATAAGCAAATAGGATGGTTTTTTATTTTTTATTTTTATATTTAGAAATGAGCAAGATCAAGATCTCATGAACCCAAAAAATCTTGGATTGAAAATGAGGTCATTCTTTTTTCTAAATATTCATCTTTATTTTTTATGTCTTCGATTTGTGTAGTTTAGTTTAAATGTAAGTCAAATATACAAATTGAACTTAAAGTTCAATTGAATCTCAGGATTCCATTCCAATCTGACGTGATTTATGAATGCAATCTTCCTTTTGTTTATAATAAAAAATAAAAAACTGATTGAAATACATTCAGTGAAGTGGTAGACAGTAGAAGATCTAAGTCATTTTCATTTTTCTTCATCACTTAATCAGGTTAGTGGTTTTGTTTACATATATATATATATTTTTATCAAACATACTGATTTCACGACATGTGAATTCAAAGTCACAATTCTAACATAAAAAGAAACAAACAATATGTAATCCACATAACAACTTTATAAAATGCATCAAAACATCACTTAAATATTACTCATCTTAATTTTTTTTTAAATGCAAACTACCAATTAACTTTACATAATCAAAGTTTTTATACCATGTCTTTTTCAATGAATATATCCAATGTTATGTAGCTAAGCCATTCAATCTTTCTTGTGAAATAATTGATCTGAATGCAAAAATTTGATATTCAATCTTTCTTGTGACAAGTGGCGGAACTACGCTTAGGCTATAAGGGGCTATAGCCCAGTGCAAGTGGGAAAAAGACAAAGAAAGATATATTCTAAAAATATCTTACTCAAAAGATAAAGAAAGATGAGTTAAGTCAGAAATAATTAAAATAAGACATGATACGATAGGGAATTTTTTTTTTTAAAAAAAAAAAAGAAGATTTTTTAAGAAAAAAAGATAAAAAAGATGCCCTACGAAAAATTCAGAATAGACAAGATGAAAGGTATTTAAAGTGAAATAAAATTATGTTTTCAAAAAAAAAATTAATTTTTTTAACTTTCAAAGTTTGAAATATTTTTTGGGTTTAAAAGTACAAATGCATTGTAAATGGCCCTACCAATGTTATCCTCCCACACCATATAAGTTATAACCTAATAAAACAACATCTATATTATTCCTGATAGACTTGGAAACCAAACACGTACATTGAACAAGAAAAAAGCACAAGGAAGATCGATTCTCAATCTATGTTACATGTGTTCACCTAAATCTGGCTTGGGGGCAGATGAGCACGGGTGCAACCCAACCTCTCCCTAGAGTTCTTGGATGTAATAACTTAAGAACAGTAGTACTTCTAGAAAATAATGCAACCACCATTCATACGTAAAAAAGTTGTGGGCTTACACTGATTACCAATTTAATTTTATTTGAGTAATGTTACACTTATCATATTTTTATTATATAATTCTATATCACATGATGCGGCATGTCCATATCATATGCAACATCAATTAAATCAATAATGAAGTGTATTTTAATAAAGAAAATTTAATTAACAGTTTTTTAAAGTGTTAATAAATCATAAAAGAAAATAAAATGTTAAATAATTGAGGTAAACATCCACAACAATTACCAATAGAATGGTATGAGAATTTAGTATACAAATGTGGTAAAAGTAGCATTATAAGTATGATATTACCAGTAGAATTTTAAACTTAAAATATAAGTATGATATTACCAGTTGTCCAAAGTTTGCTAATAAATTTAAAGTTCTTAGACTATCTAATTCCTTGATCACTCAACTTTTTAGAAAAATCAATGAAGGTCGTCTAGCATGATTTATGAATGCAATCTTTCGTTTGTAAAACCAAAAAAAAAAAAAAAACCATTGAAATACGTTGTGTGAAGTGGTTGATAGTAGAAGATCAGTAATTTTCATTTTTCCTCATAACTTAATCGGGTTAGTGGTTTTGTTGGCATTGAGGGAAAAGGTCAAATTTTTTAATATATTATATCTAAAATATAATTATTTATTTATTTATAATAGATATCTATAATATCTTTAGAGCGTGCATGTCTTGCGTGATCAATAATGTATCAATTTTTGTTTTTGTTTTGATTGAATCATTCTAAAACATATATTTTATTGAATGAGGCTCATATTATTTAGGAAGATTCACTATTATATCCAATATAGGAGTCCAAATTATATAAAAAAAAACCTTATATGAAATGAACTTTAGAAACACACCCAAAACCTATTTACAACATTACAAAAAAAAACTTTTAATTTCTTTTAAATTACAAAACTACCATTGATTTCTTAAAACAAATCCAACCCAAAATCTCATTAAAAAAACCCAAAATACTCAATAGGGTATCAAAATAATTTAATAATCAAAACACAAGGTGGAAAGGTATTTAAAGTGAAATAAAATTATGTTTTCAATTTTTTTTTTTTTTTAAAAACTTTCAAAGTTTGATTTTTGTTTTGTTTTTTTTGGGTTTAAAAGTCCATATGCATTGTAAATGGTCCTACCTATGTTATCCTCCCACACCACCCAATACAAAAACATCTATATTATTCCTGATAGACTTGGAAACCGAACGTGTACAAGAAAAATGCACAAGGAACGTCGATTCTGTCACTCAACTTTTCCTGTACATTGGCAATTAAGCATCCTTTTTATATAACCAAGCTTCATAATTTGTATAACCATATTTTACCTTCAAGGGAAAGCTTCTTTTGTGTTATTTTTTTAAGAGTGCTGCTAAACGAACCTTAAAATTAATTGAGTACATTTTAATATTTTAATTAAAATGTAAAATTAACTAAGTACATTCTATTTAACTACCCAAAATACCCCTGTCTACACCCTAATACACTCTATCACACAACACCCTAATACCAATCCTAAACCATGTTCTCTTTTTACATGAATTTTTGCCTTCTTTTTGATTTTGGGTTTGCATCAAAATCTTTAATTTCGTAAGCTGTTGTGGGATTAGATTTTCTAGCTCGTTGAAAATATGTAGAGGGGACTCAAACATCTCTTTCAAATTCCTAGTGAAACGCATCATCACCAGTCCGAAATGCTTGAGAATTTTGGATGCTTACAAGTTAGAAGAAAAGTTTAAACATTGGGATTTTAAAGTCATCAACCTTAACTTTATTGTATGGATGATGTTGAGCTAAGAAGTCAGACTGGAATAAACTTTTTCACTCAAATATGGTTGCCCATCTTTTGCATCTTGAAGGATGAAGTACAATGCCGACACTTGTCTTTTACCATGCTTGTAAAGAAGCTTTAAGCCTTTGAAGCATCGAGGCCCTTAAAATTATTTGAAACTTATCTACGTATTTTTAATTAAGGTTGAATATGGTGAGTATGGTGTACTTATTAAGCACTTATTTACCTAAATTTGGCTTGGGGGCAGATAAGCACGTGTGCAACCTAACCTCTGCCTAGAGTTCTTGGATATAATGAGTTAATAACAGCGAGTACTTCCAGAAAATAATTCTACCACCATTCATACCTAAAATAACAGCGAGTTCTTGGATATATTATATCCAAAATATCTTCTTCTTCATAATATCTATAGAGCGTGCATGCCTCGTGATGTATCAATTTTTGTTTTTATTGACCGAGGCCCATATATATACACACACACAAGGGCTCTTTCCATTCCAATAACCTTATTTGATAGTAACCCTCTCTTCTAATATTTTACACATGGCTTTCTCTGGTCTACTACTTCCCATCTCATCACTTCTCATCCTCATCTTCCTTGCTTACAAGCTCTACCGGCGGCTAAGATTCAAGCTCCCCCCAGGTCCACGTCCGTGGCCAGTCCTCGGAAACCTCTACCACATAACGCCCGTGAGGTTCCGATGCTACGCGGAATGGGCCCAGATTTATGGGCCTATCATTTCAGTGTGGATTGGATACACACTAAACGTGGTAGTGTCGAGCACAGAATTGGCAAAGGAGGTGCTCAAAGAGCATGACCAGAAACTGGCTGACAGGCATAGGAATAGATCAACCACCATGTTTAGCAGGGACGGTCAAGACCTCATTTGGGCCGACTATGGGCCCCACTATGTTAAGGTGAGGAAGGTGTGCACTCTTGAGCTTTTCTCTGCAAAGAGGATTGAAGCTCTCAGACCCATTAGGGAAGATGAGGTCACTGCCATGGTTGAGTCCATTTTCAATGACTGCACCAATCATGGTATGGTATGCATTTATATATGTTCCAAATTGCCTTCCTATATACTACTTTTGTTATCTCACTGCCATGGTTTGGTGTTGTTTGAAGTCTGTTGCTGCAGCTGATAACTGTGGCAACTCATGCATGCATATATATAGAAGAGTTTATATGTTCCAACCGTGCTCATCCTAATTATTTCCTTCTGACCAAAAAAGAAAAAAAAGAAGTACCACCATAGAAACCTACATGTCGGTTCAGGTGGGGTCTGTTTATTGCTATGTCCGCCTACTGATAATGAGATGACTCCCTTTACCTTTGTAGTACTTACACTCTTTTTTCTCGTTCGTCTAATAAATTTCTGTTGCATTTTATTAAGAAAAAAACACGTAAATTAATAGCATCACGTCAAAGTCTTACAATTTCACTAAAATAAAAAATAAAATATGGTACTTCATTTTTCTTTGACAGGAAGTACTTTAGTTGGATTGTTATTATTGACTTTAATTAATTATCATATTGTTATTAATCTACTTTAATTAATTACCATAATGCAGCGGAAAGCAGTGGAGAAAGTTTGCTAGTGAGGAAGTATTTAGGAACAGTGGCATTCAACAACATAACAAGACTAGCATTTGGAAAACGTTATGCTAACTCAGAGGATGAAATCGATGAGCAAGGCCGAGAATTCAAAGAAATTATTTCCAATGGAGTGCAGATGGGGGGATCTCTTGCCATTGCCGAGTACATTCCATGGTTGGTTTGGATGTTCCCTCAACAGGAAAAGGCCCTTGTTCAACATTTTGCTCGAAGAGACCGGCTCACTAGGGAGATCATGGTAGAGCACACACAGGCTCGCACCAAGACCGGTGATGCCAAGCAACATTTCGTCGATGCATTGCTTACATTGAAGGACGAGTATGACCTTAGTGAGGACACTGTTATCGGACTTCTCTGGGTAAGTATTTTTCCAAGCCTTTTACATTTAGCATCGGTAAATTTATATGCATTTAAAAAAATCTTAACCACTAAACTAATCTAAGCACATAATCATGTTTGTTTGATGTTATTTGTGCATGCAGGACATGATTACTGCGGGTACAGACACCACAGCTATTACAGTTGAATGGGCTATGGCCGAGCTAATCAAGAACCCTAGGGTGCAAGAAAAGGCCCAAGAGGAGCTAGACCGGGTTATTGGGTTCGAAAGGGTCATGACCGAAGACGATTTCCCAAACCTCCTTTACCTCCATTGTGTAGCAAAGGAAGCTCTACGGTTGCACCCTCCAACTCCACTAATGCTCCCCCACCGAGCCAATTCCCATGTCAAGATCGGTGGCTACGACATCCCCAAGGGTGCAAGTGTTCATGTAAACGTCTGGGCCGTAGCGCGTGACCCGGCGGTTTGGAAAGACCCACATGAGTTCCGACCGGAAAGGTTCCTAGAGGAGGATGTTGACATGAAGGGGCATGATTTCAGACTACTTCCGTTTGGAGCCGGCAGGCGAGTATGCCCAGGAGCACAACTTAGTGTGAATTTGGTGGTGTCCATGTTGGGGCATTTATTGCACCATTTCAGTTGGGCTCTAGCTGAAGGAGTTAATTCAAAGGAAGTTGACATGTCAGAAAATCCAGGGATTGTCACTTACATGACAACCCCATTGCAAGCCGTGCCTACACCAAGGCTTCCTTCGCACTTGTACAAACGCGTCGCCGCAGAAATCTAATAAGTTAATTAGTTCCTTGTTATGAAGGGTGAGTTTTTTATTTTAAGTATTTCAATATCTTTATCCTTAGAGTATCCACAATGGGAGGGTGTAGAATGAGGTGTATGTTAAATATACATCCTTTGTGATCGGAATCACCATCAATTGAGAGGTGTAAACGAGTGTAAATTTGCATCACCGTCATGAGATGCAAATTTAGATGCACATATACATCTTTTTTTTACATCTCTTATAAATGAGACCTACATGAGAAAATGTGAGAAGAAGTGAACAAAAGTGGGACCTACAACAGAAAATGTGAAAGAAATCAATTATACATATTTAGATTTACATCTTCCCAACTTGAGCAAAAATCATATTTATAACCCCCATATGTATAAAAGGGATGTAAGAGTGACTTTACACCTCCGAAAATACACCCTCCTCCACTGTGGATGCTCATTTGAACCGACATGTATCCTCATGCATCTATGTTTTTTTCCGAAACTTTCAATGCCATCTTTTTATTTTCATAGTGTATTTTGTTTCTTTGTTGGAGTTCCACGCACGCACCCACATCACAGACTTTGTCCAACAAACCTCATTTCTAAAATATTAAATAGAAAATAAATCATGTATGTCATATAACTTCTATAAAAATAAAAAAATTATGTTCCCCTTTAGATATTGGGCCCACGGCCGACACTGTTGTTGACACCTTTTCCTCGTAGACTTGGAAACCATACACATTTAACAAGAAAAAAGCAAAAGGAAGCTCAACTTTTCCACCGACGCCAAAAGGCAGAGAGCATAATTGCATTGGTCGGCCATGGAACCAACTAAAGCTAGTGACTGGGGTTGGTGGCCTATGGGGTTGGACTAGGATTTAGACTTTGGGCCAAATGGGCATGGATTTAATTAAAAATATTCAACTAAACATTAGCATTACTGGGTCCTCTCAAGTCCATCTAAAGCTTTAAGTTGGTAAATTAAACACATTAATTAGCACTAATTTTATATATTAAATTCACGACATGCATGAAATATTTTATTCAATTTGAGTTATACTTGAGAACAATTAAAGGGTATCTTAAACTGACTGGTTGAGGCAAAATGATATAAGCGTGCGTCTGCAATAAACTACGGATTTTGCTACTTGCTAGCTTTACAAGATTGACAACATGATTAAGGTTCCTAAATTCCTCACTCTCTTCATGCTTCTTGTAAATATGGGTAAGTAACTTCAATTTACTTTTTCTTTGTTTCCATTAGTTTGTAGTTTTTTCTGTAAAGCTTCTAATTTGTCAAGATCCATCGATATCATACAAGAAAAAAATTGTGGAATAATTTACTTTTTATTTCATGGAGATATGTATGTCGTAGATAAATTACACATATGTAACATAATTAACACGTGGAAGTGTTATTACGCGTGTCATAACATTATTGATCGGAAATAGCAAAATAGTGATATCCCCATTTCATGAAAGTCTTTCTCATTGAAACTAGGTTTTCTCAGATATTTATCTTATGAATTTAGCATCACATATTCATATAAGAATTCGTCTAATTAATAATTTCGATGCAAGAAAGGATTAATTTCTAATGGGATATTAACTTGCAGGTAGCTCTTATAGGCCACGTGGCTGGCTCAAATGCGGTGGACAATGTATAAACTCAAACGAGGGCTCATTTTGCTACAAATAGAATACCAAGTCCAAGTGTTCAAGTGTATAATTAATTTTCCACAAAAAAGGAGTTTTAAGAAGAAAAAAAAAATCTAAGCAAAACGACATCGTTTTGGGCCAGGTTTGAAATAATAAAAAGCCAACATTTCCTCTAGCCACTGCTTCTCTCCACAGACCCGATTCCTCCTCCATTCTAAAATCCCCAATTTTTTTTGTTTTCTCCTCCAACCCTAAATTCCCAACTCAATACCCCCCTCCCCCAAACCCTCAACTCCATCTCCTCCCTTGTTGCCGCCGTTGAAGTGCCTCTATACTGCCGTCGTCGTCATCGTGTGGTGGTGCTGCCAGCTACTCTCTTTGCTTTTACTCATTATTATTGTGAAATTTCACAAGTCAAGTAAGTTATAAACCCTATGTTACTATATATATATATTTAATTTAATTGAAACCCAATTCATATTTATTTTGATTATATTGTGAGTTTTTATTTTCATTATTTTGTATATGTAGAATATATTTAATTTAATTGAAATTCAATTCATATTTATTTTGATTATATTGATGGTTTGTTTATATTGTGAGTTTTTATTTTCATTATTTTGTATATGTAGAATATATTTAATTTAATTGAAATCTAATTCATATTTATTTTGATTATGTTGATGGTTTGTTTATATTGTGATTATTTATTTTGATTATTTTGTATATGTAGAATTATTATGGAAGGGGCACATGAGCTTGAGAAAGAGCTTACTGAAATAGATGTAAGGCATAGGCTGGTGGTTCCAGTGCGATGGCTTGATGAAATGCCTCGATTTGAAGGGGGCTGTCGAGGTCCAGTTCGGGGTCCTGGACGGCAAGGGCTTCCATTTTCTGTTGTGCTGCTCCATCCGAGATGAAGCCGGTGCTTCAGGCCGAGGGTTGGCTCAAGTTTGTCAATTACATGGGGCTCAAAGCTGGTGACAAGATTATTTTTCGTCCTCAGGTAGATCGTTTCAGAGAGACCATATTTCAAGTTAGGGCGCAAAGGGAGGTCGATATTTGATCATATGAATAATTTATTATGAGTGATTGGTGTATATATATATATATATATATATTATGTAGTTGTATGTTTATGTTTTGGATTAATAAGTTAATTTGTGTTGTATGGGGTTTGTATTATGTTTAATCTATGTTTCTTTTGGATCAGGTCATCATAATATAAATGTAAACGCTTTTATTTACATATATAGCATCATGAGTTCATCATACAATGTTATTTCGTTTTATTTAAGCTTGGTTTTATAGACAACAAACCTGGATAGAAATTTTTTGTTTAACCATATATCGGTTGAATTTTTTTATGCCCCTACATGTAAGAAATTATGCGTCCATTACTGTTATATCAAACACTTTGACTACCCCACAACACTTTTACAAACAAACTTAGAGAAAGCCTTCACTCAATTACGCTGGTTTGGCACACAAGAAGTGAAATTAAGTTGTACAGCTTTTAAACCTCATGTTGAAATCTACCAAAAAGATTTAACATCTTTGGTTGTGAAGAATGAATTATTGGAGAAAGATTGAGAAAGAAAAGGAACCATTAGGCAAAGTGAAGTCAGACTCCGACATAAAGCAACCCTCCTCTCTGTGATTACTTGCATTCGTTCAGGAATTCCAGATTGAAAATGAAAGGCAAGAATGAATATGAATGAATATGAAACATTATAATGACATGTGACCTATTGTATGCCTCCTATTTTTTCTCCGGATCCTCTACTATGATTTTCTCTGCCATGATTTGCTTCACTTTTGTTTTTCATACGCTATCTCATTAAAATATTATCTAAGGGACTTAAAAATTGACACATTTTCAAAACAAAACCCAATTTACTCCTACTTTTAAAATTAAAAAAAAAAAACCCTAATCCAACCAACGGCAAATTTAACGTCCTGTTTTTTTTTTTCTTCTTGTCTCACATGCCCTCTTCTTGATTGTGCCCCAAAATCTCATCTCTCACCAAACGAGGCCTATATGTCGTAACCCGCTTTCTTTTATTGGTAAGAGAAAGAACTCGAAAAAATTGCAATATTTACCCTCTTTAGCATAGGAAAGAAACTTGGTGGGTTAAGAATTACCATAAATTCTAAAGTTTCTAAAAAATGGGAAAAGTAGATAATTAGTCTTTGTCAGTAGTAACAACCCAAAAACAAATGAAAAAACAAATTCATAAATTAACAAAATTAATTGGTGTTGTCAGGATCTCCGTGTATCTGTTTCTACAATCAATATAAAAGAATTACTTTTTAAATTTTATGTAGAGAGATAGTATATTTTATTATTGTTGAAGTTTGAATAAATTAATTATGGATTATTAATAGAAGTAGGATAGTCCAACAAGAAGAAGGTTTAAAGAATTCAGGAGTGAGGAGTTAAGACAGAAAGATGACACATGTATATGCGTCAGGTTTTAGTGAGTTAAAAAGAAAGCTTCTTCTTCTCTTATAGTTTATTTGTTCTTGCTGAAGGATTCTCCTGTTTCAGAGAGAGAGAGAGAGAGAGAGAGAGAGAGAGATCATCAGCAGAGCAGAGAGGAAGAAATGGCAGGTTTGTTTGACAAGCAAGCAGATGTGTACTTGGATGCAAGGCCAACTTATCCCAAGGAATGGTATTCCAAATTAGCAGTTCTCACCCCTCACCACACTCTCGCTTGGGATGTTGGAACGGGCAATGGCCAAGCCGCTCTCAGTGTCAGTATTACATCACTACCTCTCTCTCTCTCTCTCTCTCTCTCTGGAGGATTGTTTTTAATTTCTCTAGCTTGTTTACTCAACACTATCTAAGATTATATAGAACAGAATAGAAAATCAATTTCTTTTTCTTAACTCAAACAGAAATTCTAAAATTAAGACATTAATGCTCCATTTGGATTTGGATGGAGGAATTAGAAAGAAATGATTTGGTTTTGACAACAAAGTACAAGAACAATGTTAAATTGAATGTATTTGAAACAACTAGATGTAGTTCATTTGGAATCATTTGAAATTCATTTGTTTTTTTTTACTCATCCAAATATTGACATACATAGATTGTAATAGTATAAGAGAAATATTTATACCTCATAATGTCATCTAAATTCATAGATTTGGCATCCGTTCATCAAAATGGAGCATAATACTTAATCATGATCCCGTAAAATCTTGGTTAATGAATATTTTGTCTAAATTCGCAGTCTAACAACATAGCATGTCAACATCTGACCAGAGAACATTGTGATTCATGAACAAACATATATATAGATGTGTACACTAATTGTTACTTAAACAGGTTGCTGAGCACTATGAACAAGTAATTGGAACCGATGTGAGTGAATCCCAGCTGCAGCGTGCAATGCTGCATCCTCGGGTTCGATACGCCCACACGCCGTTAAGCATCACCGATGATGAAGTAATAGCCTTGGTAGGGGGAGAAGATTCGGTTGACTTGGTGACTGTAGCTCAAGCTGTGCACTGGTTCGACCTACCAAAGTTTTACAATCTTGTTTCACGTGTTTTGAAGAAGCCAGGAGGTGTATTTGCTGTTTGGTGCTACAATGACATTGAAGTTGATCCAACATTTGATCCTATAATGAAGCAATTTCATGACACAACGCTTCCCTTTTGGGACAAGAACATCCAGTATCTGTTTGATGGCTATAAGACACTTCCATTTCCCTTTGAAAGTGTTGGTTTGGGATCGGAGGGGAACCCATTGCCACTGGACATTCCAAAGCAGCTGTCATTTGAAGGGTTTTTGAAGATGCTGAGGTCATGGTCTGCAATCACTACAGCCAAGGACCAAGGTGTGGATTTGTTACCTGAAAAGGTGGTTAAAGAGTTTGAAGGTGCTTGGGGTGGTTCCAAATTGGTAAGGTCAGTCAGCTACAAGGCTTTTATGCTTGCTGGAAAAGTTAGGCTGCGAAGCCTGTGATATAACAGTTCAAATCCAGTCCAATCCAGCAATAACTAGTCCAAAATTATGACACCATCCATCAAGAAGCAGGATTGATTGTTCTTTATTTTTAATTATGCTTTGGTGGTTCTATCCAAAAAATAAAAACTCTGTTTTGGTGGATTATTCTATGCATTTCTTTCAATGCAGAGCAATGGCATTGGCCCATGAAAGCCATTATAATTCAAACAAATGTTATTTACAGTTTAATAAAAAGAAACTTATAAAATCAATCTTCATGCAACATTGTTCTCTTACCAGTTGTATGCACTTGCAGGACAAAGTCTGCAGATCCCTTGGCATTAATTTTGGCATAAACCCCTTAGACTAGTCAAATAGAAAAGAGAATTGCTTTTACTTTCTTGCAGCCCTTCAAATTAAATAGTTGAAACGAAATTGGACTTGGCTTCTAACATTAATTTTGCTTGTCAAACTATACAAGCATAGTTAGAGACGGACACGCTCCCTATTTGGGAGGTGTCATAGGTTTGGCCTCTAACAAAATTTGCTTTTGTTTTGCTGTTGCTTGTTTTAGTTTCGCCGTGGCTTGTTTTTATCCTTTCTTTTGCTGGATGTTGGTAACTTTGTTTCTCTGATTGTGGATGTGGGTAGCCTAGCTTTATGTTTGTACTTCTCTTTCGATTGAAATGAAAGTACTCTTGACCAAAAAAAAAAACTATACAAGCATATTATCTTTTCTTGGCCTTGGACTGGAGAAAACTGCAAAGCATGCAGTTGAAAATTAGGAATTGACTACTACTAGGAGAGATATTCACAGATTCCACATCTGTGTATAAAACCCCACAAAAATTCACTATTGTAGAGAGATACAAGGCAAAAAAATGGCAGGTTTATTCGACAAGCAGGTAGATGATTACTTGGTGGGAAGGCCAACTTATCCCAAGGAATGGTTTTCAATGTTGGCAGCTCTTACCCCCCAACACTCTTTAGCTTGGGACGTCGGCACCGGCAACGGCCAAGCTGCTTTCTCCGTTAGTATCACTCTTACTTCATCCATATCTCTCAACTATTAATTAATTACTTCTTGTTTTTAGGCAGGTTTATTGTTGTAGCCATCTCTCAAATATGTTTTAAATTTAATCTCTGTACTGTATGTGTACAGCTTGGACAGCATTATGAGCAAGTGATAGGAAGCGATATAAGTGAGTCCCAACTGAAGCATGCACTTCAACATCCTCGAGTTCGTTACATTCACACTCCAGTCTCCATGTCTGACGACGAATTGGTTGCGTTATTAGGGGGTGAGAATTCAGTTGATTTGGTAACCGTGGCAGAGGCCGTGCACTGGTTTGACCTCCCAAAGTTCTACTCACTGGTGAAGCGAGTTCTGCGTAAACCAGGAGGCGTAATCACTGTTTGGGGCTACAATGCTAGTGTGACAAGCCCTACACTTGATGGTGTAGTGAAGCGTTTTTATGAAACAGCTAAACCCTTTCGGGACCGAAAGACGCAGTACTTATGGGAAGGTTATAGGACACTTCCATTTCCATTTCAAAGTGTTGGTTTGGGTTCTGAGGGTGAGCCTCTGCCACTAGAAATACCAAAGGAAATGTCATTTGAAGGGATCTTAAGGATGTTAAGATCCTCCTCTGCAGTCACTGCAGCTAAGGGACAAGGTGTGGATTTGTTATCAAAAGAGGTTATTGAAGAGCTTGAAACTGCTTGGGGTGGGGCTGATTTGGTCAGAACTGTTACTTGCAAGGCTTTTATGCTTGCTGGAAAAGTTTAAGGGGTAATCTTTTTCTATTGGGATACATGTATAATATATGCTCAATTTCAGACAAAATAATTCCTCTGTTCAAAAAGAATTATATAGATTATTGTGGAGTTACCATTTTATAGTTTTTAAGATTGTTGTTTGTGTGTAGACATCAAGATATATAGTTGTCCATCTGTAGCTATTGTCAATGCATTAACATCATGTCAAGACACTCAAGTCTTATAAGAATAAAAGGTTGCAGAAAATCCAATATTTTCTTCCTTCTAATCCATCTTGAACAACATGTCGTGATCAGGAGTCAACTTTCAAATCAATCCAGTATTAGAAAAAACGTTTATAAAATCTTTCAAATGCTTGGAAGAAAATGGAGCTTTTGTTAACCAGTTCAAGAGTCATCTTGTCCAGCTCTTTCCAATCTTCTTTGCTCTTCCCATCAGGCTCTTTACTAGCCGAAGAAGCAGTAAGCTTCTTGAAATTCAAATAGTCGATTATTTGTGACTTCCAAAGTTCAAAATCTGTATCGTCGAACTTGTCAACCTGTTTTTCTACGTCATCCACATTCATAGTTCCTACTCACAGCAAGATCGAACCAAACAAGTAGAATGAATACAATGAATAACCAAATTAATCAAGAAACAAGCACGCACAAAAAACATACAACATGTTGACACTCACCCAGGCACATAGAACCAGGCTGATTATCAGTTGAAAGAGCTGGGAGACAAGCTTGGAGCCCCAGTTAAAGAGAAGCCTGAGGCAGAACTTGGAGAGCCTAAGGAAGCTATTTCAGGCGGTACAGCTCCAGCTATAAAAGATGCCATCGCTGCCTTAACCAGGAAGCATCAATTCATAAAAATGCAGAAGAGCAATGAACCTGATCCAGTACCTTTTTTCCCGAGGCAAGAATGTTTCTTTCGACATTGCCATTGAATATGTGCACACAATTGTATAGTTATATGTTCTTGATAAAGTCATCTTGGTGTTAGATAGTCATTTATCTCTAATCTTTAGCTGATTAGCAGAAAACCATATCATCAAAGCAGTCTCTTGTCTTCCCTTTTTTATAAAAGCGATTTGCAATTGATCAGTATCTCATTCTTCTTTTTATCTTCTTTCCCTTTGAAAAAGAAAGAGGCACCATGTACATTCAACAGAAAAAAGATAAAACCATGAGCAAAATAGAGAAATTTTGTATATATTATAAATGTATTGTTGACAAAGGAGCAGTAGGATATATTATTTTGGTGGTAACAACAAACACCATCTATCTAGGACTTCGAGGAAGACTCTCAGCCCTGTTACAAGCATAGGGTGGACATTCGTCGTGATAGCAGCACTTACTATAATACCCTCCGCCGCCTCCACTTACTCGATGGTGAGATGACATTGATCTAGGACTACTATTACCACTAGCTGCGTGGTGGTGGTGGTGGTTGTTGTTGTAATGGTTTTGGACATGGGCAGTACTAGTTGTACCCATCAACGAGCTCTTCCCAGTCCCGGACTCAGACCTACCCGGCGACAACCTACCTGGTGACAACAAAGGCGGAGGAGTCCTAATCCCTCTGTGGTGTGCTCTTGCACTAAATGAAGATTGGTTGGCATGATGGTGCTGCAAATTATTAAGGTAAGGGTGACGCCCCTGGACATGGTTTTGGTACGTCTGTTGAGTATTAAAGCTGCTGCTGCAAATACTAGGAGAGCTATGCACTTTCTGCATCGGAGGCGACACCGTGATCCTATGAGCCGGCAGGCTCATGTCCGCCAAGAACAACTGTTGTTCCTGGGACGCTGATTTCGGAGACGAACATGCCGAGGATATACTCATGCTGGCCATGGGGCTACTTCCAATGATCATGTTAGGAGCGAGAATCATCTGCTGCTGCTGCAGCGGTGGATGCTGGGGTTGCATCTTTGGCCACAACCGGACGATGCCATTGATGGCGTCGATGTAACGCTGCTCCATCATTTGGTGTTCCAACGCCGCCGTTTGGTTCTCGATCATGATCGGCTTTGAGGGGAACAAAAAGGTTCTTAGCCTCGAGCTCCCTTCGTTCTCAAGCCTATTGTATTCGTCCAGCATGTGCTTTAGATCTTCGTTGCTTTTCACGGAGACCAAGGCGTCCAGGTCTTCTGTCATTAGCTGGTACTTCAACACCATGTCCCCATCAAACAACGAGCTCAGCTTCTTCATCAACTCTGTAATGTATTACATATATAACACAATGTAACATTAATAAATACATATATATATATATATGGTTATATATTTTCATTTTTTTAATTATATATGGTTATATATTGGAGAAGTGCATTTAGGTTGCGTTATTCTTCAGGAAGTGCTTTCAAATACTTTTCCAAAAAACTCATCTAAGCGATTTTTTTACAAAAATTTCAACATTCTTATAAACGTGCTTCTAATAACAAGACAACCAACCAACAAATAAGTACCGGGGAAGGAAATGTCGCGGGACAAGGAGACGACGCGAGTCTCGCCGCCGACATACTTGAGTTGGCCGTCGGCGGGTCTGGGAAGGATTTTCCCACCATGGCTGCACAAGAACTTCACCCTGCTCTTGGGTGACGACGTGCAGCTTTCACCAGCACCAGCACCGCCAACTTCACCCGCCATTTTTCATATCAAAATGTGTCATATATGATAAGCAGCTGATCGTACGTATAATTAAAATGATAACTAGCTCAAGCACTTGGCAACTGCAGCCCCCCTCCCTCTCTTTCTCTGGGCCCTTGAATCACTATCAAGAAAAGTCCCCTGAATCTGCACGTCGAACATAAAATCCAATTTTAATATTAAATTTAAAAACCCAATACGATACGATAGATATTTATTCTTTTGATTTAAGAGAATACTTGTACGGACGGGGAGCCGCAGTTGAAGAGAAGGAGGGGAAGAAGGATGAAATTGGGAGTGATTTTTTCTTCTTTCAAGAGTGGAAAAGAATCCAAAAATAGCGGAAAATAAGGGAGGAGGGGAATTGGCATTTGCTGTTTTAATTTTTTTTTTTAAATTTTAATAATTTATTGACGGATTGAATTGAATTAGGTTTTGCTGTTTGTACGGATTTCCTCAAATCTCTCTGTTTCGTTCACACATTTCTCTTCCTCACTCACTCCACCTTGACCTTTCGTACGAAAATAAAATTCGGATAATTCTATTCTCCGGTTAACATTTAGCTGTCGTTCAATTTTAGTCCAAGACAAATCAAACTGACCAAGTAGATTTTGGTGTGAGAGGCAGGGACTCAAACTGACCCAATAATGCCCTTGCGCCCGCCGGCTATACGTTTTAAAAAACAAAAATCCCCAGTATGGCCGGCCGGCTATAATATTCTTTTAAAAAACAAAATAACGGGTATAGCCGAACGGCTGTCCTATTTATAAATTAAAAAAAGGACCACCTCGCACCTCGGGACACATGTTCGCCGCACGGCTATACCATTTTTAATAATTAAAAACCATTGTTTAAACGAGTATAGCCAAGTCGCTATACGATTTATAAATAAAAAAAGATCCGCCTAGATGTCAATAACAGTATAGCCGTGCGGCTATACGATTGTCAATAACAGTATAACGTGTCAAAAAAGGTATAGCCGCGCGGCTGTAACGTTTTTAAATGAAACAAAAATCCCGAGTATAGCCGCGCGGCTATACTAATCTATGGAAGAAGAATAGCAGACCCGACTATCAGGTTGGTTCCAGGTGTCAATAACAGTATAGCCGTGCGGCTATACTATTTTTTAAAAACAAAAATCCCGAGTATAGCTGAATGGCTGGTCGCAAACCCAGACCCTCTCTCGCTCAGGCCCAAAAGAATACAGGGAGCGGCCTGTGGACTCCTCCTTCTTCCCGCAATCTCGCTGGGGCTGATTGCCTGGTTTCAAATATCGTCAAAGCTCAGTCTCTCAGTTTCGACTGCAGCAAAACGACATAAGGGAATTGTGCAAAGAAAAGAAGAATGGATATGGAAGCACAGAGGTACGTATGGGACGGAGCAATTCCTTTGCAGATTCATCTCCATGAATCCGACGTCGCCACTCTCCCTGCTCCCCCACCAGCCCTGGTAAACTTATACGTCTGTCTCTCTCTCTCCTTCTTTCTTTAATTTCAAATTATGCTACCCAATTCTCATTTACCGTGACTGTTGGTGTAATTTGTTTTAGATCTTAGCACCTCGAATTGGGTACCTACCATTGTTGGCATCGCATCTAAAACCTCACTTCAGTAGTGCACTTCCTCCTCGGCTAGATACTATTTGGTTTGAGTACAAAGGCTTGCCCTTGAAATGGTATGTAATATGCTCTTATGATCATCAGATTTGGTTTGACTACAAGGGTAGGCACTGGTTTCTTCATGCTCATTGCTTCTCTATATTATAAAAAACTGTTCTCATTCCATCACATCACACTTGATTAGATCATTCACTGAATGGCTTGTCAAACTCAAAAAACCCAACTTCAAATAATAATGGAAATTTCTGTTGTACCTTAATCAACTGCATTAGCACCTATTTCTTCTATTGTTTTCTTCATCATGGGTGCTTTTTCATGCCCTCTTTTAGCATTTTTGTGTATAAAACGAAGTGTGATGATATGCCACTTGATTTGGATGTTATGTGCCAGTGTAGTGTACAGTAGATTTTCAGTTTTGTTTCTAAGTTTTCCATTTTTTGTTCAATAAATGATCTTGCAAGCCCTAAACGTTTGTATCTGGAATTCACAGTGATGTAACTGATGGAGTAAAATAGTGAATAAATAGCATTTGTACTTTCCTATTTTAATAGGTCCTTGTTAGTTTTATTTGTTTCATAATATGGCAAGAGCTTCTTGCAGGTATATACCAACAGGAGTTCTATTTGATCTTCTATGTGCAGAACCAGAAAGGCCTTGGAATCTGACGGTAAAATTGTTTATCTCCATTTTTCAAGTTGATGAGACTGCAATTACTTTCTTGGGACCCTTAGATAGGAGCTTAGGAGAAAAAGGTTTCCATTGAAGTTCAGTACTTTTTGTACAGCAGCTAGTATGTGAATCGTGATGTTCACTTGTTTCTGGTTGATGTAGTCTTGCGCAATTACATGCATACTTTTATTTTAGAATTTATTCTTGTCAAGAATTTTGGACATTGGAGTTTTTAATACAGAAGTAGAGTTTAATAAGGTTGAATATTCTGGAATCTTTAATTTAATTCAAACTTAATAAATAAGAAATTACTTTCACAAAAATTTATTAGGCTGCTAGGTAGCACCAAGAATGCGTCTTTTGTTTTGCTTATGGGGGGTGTTTGGAAAATCTCAACAATTGGTCAGCCATGTTTTGTGGGGCCTGCTTTGAAATTTGCAATGAAATGAAAAATCCCCATTCTTGTTTGAACAAACTTGAGACCAAACTGTTTCAAAAACAAACCTAGAAAGAGTTGGTTTGCATTATCCAGTTTTCTATGATGCCCTATTCTTTTCCTAATCTCATCTTGTGCCAACATCCCACAACCATCACAAGTGCTACACTGCTACCATGCTGCCACCATCATTGCAACTGCCACCCCTTTGATCTGCCACTTACCATTGGTGCCATCACCAGCATTTCCATTGCTACACTGTATCTGTGACTGGTACTACCATCACCACCATTAAGCCACTGTGACTACCACAACCATGTTGCTAGCACTGCCATCACCAGCTGTTAATGCCACTCTACCACCAATGACACCACAGTCGCTTTTTTGATTAAGACTTACAAGATTTTATTTATATGATATGTAATGTTCCAAATTTTTTGGGTAATGCTCTATTTGGTTGGAGTAATGTTCTAGAGGTTATAAACCAACGTGGGGTTAGTTGGAATGGGTCAGGCCCATAGTTTGCTCCCATGTGGTCTGTGGTTCGAAACCCCAAAAGGTACCTACCTAGCTATATGCTAGTGTTTCCTGCCTCCCGAAGATTGTAGGGTGTGGCGGGGAACCCCAGTTTCAAACTTGTGTCTGCGAAGCAGATTGGTGGATTTCTGGGTATCAAAAAAGAAAAATGTTCTAAAGGTTATAGCTTAAATTCTAAAATTTTGAGTTTAACAAACTTGTTTGGTTAACATGTTAATTAATCTCAACTAGATTAAAGGATTCCCATACACCCACCTATGTATTTGGGTGTGGAGGATGAGATTTGGACCATGTAAAATGCTGTACAAGCATTTTATGATGTCAAAGTATACATCGACTTGAATGATGTTATGGATAGTTTCTAATGATCTTTCGACTCTTATGCTCTTGATCAATCTCCTTTTCTTACAATACACATTTGTGGATTGGAAGTCAACTTTTGGTTCTTTGTACAGGTGCATTTTACAGGATATCCGGGGAACATATTGATTCCTTGTGAAGGTGAAGATAGCGTAAAGTGGAGCTTTATTAATTCATTGAAAGAGGTCAGGTTCTTATTTTTTGTTAGTTTCATATCTTTCTTGATAAAACTGTTCATTTCTTGCCATATATTACATGAGACTCAATTTGGTTTTACTGCTTAATCTGGGATCTGGTGACAATATTCATTGCAAATGCTTGTCTCCCAATGTAGATGTCAGTTTAAATCATTTCTAATGGTATCTGTTACAACTGCAGGCTGCATATATAATTAATGGGAATTGCAAGAATGTGATGAACATGTCTCAACCTGATCAGGTGGAGCTCTGGCGCTCTGTCTTAAACGGTATATCTGCTAAAAAGAAAATTTCAGTTATCTTGTGCAAAATGTTTCTTGATTGACAGTCATTATAAGATGTAAATGGATGTTCATTTTTATTTTGGATAGGAAACATAACTTTTGTGAAAAATAAAATATAGTCTTGTACATTTTTTGTTTTGCATACCACTGCACAGTTCCTTCTTTCCTTCCTCCCAATCTCACTTTTATCATCTTGCACTTAATACAAGCAAGTATAATTTGCAATGTATCACGTATGATGTTCCTCGGTTAAGCTCTGTCAACTTGGTGATCACCTTTCAATGACTACTGTTAGCTGCCTTGCCTCTGATCAGGACCTAATGAGACTGTGATGTAGTCTTCTATCCTCCAAACAAAGATAATGTTCTTGATTAACTCTTCAATCGTTAGCCATCAATAACCTCCATTATCCACTGCAATTATGATGTTCTGTATACCAAACCCTGTTCCTTTACTACTTCCAGAAGAAAAAAAATACCTATTAATGGAGCTTCAGCTGCAAAGCCAAGAAGCAAGTAAATCATGTAAATATGATGGCAGTTCTCAATCATCTCTAGGTAGATAGAATATAATCCTTTCAAGTCTTAAATATCAGGCAATGCAAAGATTGGTGATGTTGCTGACCATTATTTAAGATAATTATCTTTCTAATCATCTGAAGTTGCGTGGTCACATGCTGATTGATAAATAACTCTTGTAACATTTTTGCTTGCTATTAGAGTATCTTCAACTACACTTGCATTTTGCTATATTTTTCTTTCAACATGCCCTAGAAAAATAAGATTTATTATGATCATTTCATAAAGAGTAAAAAATGTGAATGCATGTATGTATTGATACAGAAAAAAAGATAACATGTATATGAAATAATACTGTCTTTCCAGACGATTTGGCAGGTTATTTTGCCGGCCTTTTTTTTATACTTAGTGAAGCATAGATGATCAGCCAAATACATGGCAAGAAACACCTTTTGTGAGTGGTTTACTGAGTTGGATTTCTGCCATGCTCTTATAACCCCTTAACTTTTAGTAGAGCTTCTTCTTATTTATGTTTCAGAAGGGATATACAAAAGTCCACATATATCTGAGTGCACTATCTGAGTCCACATATAGTTATATTTGGAATATGACTGTCTCATTTACTTCACTTCAGTATTCATTTTAGTCATGAAATAGCAATTTCCAAGATGAACCAATCCAGCTTGTTCTCATCACAGAATCATCAACACTTCTGTTTTGTTCTTACATTGGGAAAACATTTACTCGGTGGATATTATCAGTTTAACATTTTGTATATGTGGATAAACTTTGCACCAGAGTGGATAAACTTTGCATCGGAGTGGAATTCTGAGCGTTCCTCATCAAATATTAGTATCAAGTTTAAGTTTTTACGGGACGCTAACTTGCATTGAGAGTTTCATGCATGAATGTAGGGTCTTTGTGAAAACAGATGAAAGTTAAGGTGGTATTTTAGTAATTTTGTGGCTTATGTATGGGTACCCCATTGCCCCATGCGGCCTTTTCCTCCCTTCTTTTTACCTTAGTTTCATCATGTTGGGGTTGTAGTTATTATCTTATTTCTCTTTTCCGTTGTGAATGTGACTGTATCAATGAACCTTCTGTGCTTAATCACTCTCCAACACACATTTTGGTGCAGGTAATTTGGAACCCTACCGACGGGTGTCTACTAAACTTAAGCTTGGGACAGTTGGGGATGAATATGCAGCAAAGTTGAATTTAAGTGGTGAAACTGATTTTTCTGGACAAGTGAAGGCAGGTTAGCAAATTATTTAATCTTGTAGCTTGTTTTTGTGATAATTGTGTCCACATCTTCCTGTCAAATCTCTTTATAACTTCATATTGTCTTCCTAGCTTAAACCCTAGTCACTCAGCCCACATCTTTCTTCTAGCCCACCCAAAATCAGTCACAGAGATTTATTCCCTATTTAAAGGCACTGCCCAGCATCAATTCCACCGCTGTCCTGATAAAAGGGCTGATATCAGTTCCTTACTTTTTATATACAGGCTCTGTTCGGGCTGGCCCATGTCAAATTCAAATGCGTTGCCGTTCTGGCTTTCAGATATAGCAAGAGGTTGTTTTACCTTGTTCTGCTTAGGAAAATTGTGGAGTTCTAGGCTTTTCAAAGGCTTAAGAGAATTTGTAGGGCCTAGTGTCGAAATGGTTTAAAGACAGATGGGTGGAACGTCAATAATTCATTTCTAGGGCAAAGAGACCCAAGGGATACTCAATCTGAAATTTCTGAAATTAACTGCATAAAACTGCATAGAAAGACTCTTAAAAGAATATTTATTCTAGGGTGACAGCAGCCCTGGCATTATACCTCACTAATATAGTAATATTCCCTCCAAAAATACTTAAAAACATGACTGTCACACGACTAGTGAATATGACATAAAGTTCAAACAAGAAAAATAAAAGACAAGGAAACAAATATAAACCCAAACTAACTAGAACCAAGCCAAGTTGCCTAGTGGGCCGCCCACTTAGAGTTGGAAAGCTTCTTACGTGGTCCTGTATCACTGACAGTTTAGGAGACAATCTGGGGCTGAGAACAGTACGAAAACATTGGTTTGTGTTGTTTGAAGCAATTCTGGTTATGGCTTAGTATTAATCAAGTAAAGACTTGCGTGGATATAGAGGTTGTAGCCTTTCACCTAAGTTTCCTTTTGTCCGACAGCTCGAATTAAAATTGGATGACGAAATCCTCAAAAGAGCTTCCTACTTTTGAATTGAACTGAAATAGTTACTTATGTATATGGATACACCTATAATGTTGCAATTAAATTTCAAATGACGGTGCTTTCCTAGGCCGAGTTCCAGTTCGCTTATACGTTTGGAGTGTCAGTGAGGACTTTGAAGATTTAGAAGATGCACCTCAGATTGATAGTTGGGATAAAGTCTCTTACATAAACCGGCCTGTTGAGATACAAGGAGGAGGAGGTAAGACAATTTTCTTATTTCTCAAATGAACCTACCTCAGAAATATGTGTGTGGTGAATTCATGTTTTTTTTTTTTTTTTTGGCCTTTTCATTTTTCATTAATTCAATGCTATTTCTAGTAAGAGACAAGGATATTTTCATCAAGACAAAATAGACACCTATTAATATGGTCTGTAAAAATAGAAAGGAAACCTTTCATCAACTTTCTTGTGGAAGGCTTTATAGTGTTTCTGCAGTACTCCCATGACTTGTTTTGTTTTGGAATTGCATTCCACATCTTGTATTCTTTGTTTTCATGTCTGATCTGGGTAAGCCGGCAGGGTTTATCTGATTTGTGATTGCTATACCGATCATGGTATCACTAAAGCCTTTTCCCTACACCATTATAAAAACTATTTTATATATACCTCTGAACAAGTGAGAAAGAAAGATGTCTTTGTTACTCTGTGTGATACTTGTTTTTTGGGTTTTAAGCACTCTATTTGTGATTCAAGTTCATGAATCAAAGGGTCTTG
The DNA here is from genome assembly GCA_020226455.1 of Prunus salicina. NCBI lineage: Eukaryota > Viridiplantae > Streptophyta > Magnoliopsida > Rosales > Rosaceae > Prunus > Prunus salicina. The sequence continues at coordinate 23,280 of JACJUT010000012.1, read as the reverse complement.
TTTACTTTATTTTATTTATTTATGAGTATTTCCTACTTAAGAACTCCAAGGTGCCTTACACGGAAATCTATATGTATTCCTGGCTACTGCAGCTACATTAGCTCTTATTCTTTGGTAGCTGTAGTTACTTGATTGAATTAACTTATTTATATAGGGAGAATGTACGTCAGGTCAAGGTGTAAATGGATTGCTGGCCTCATCAATTTATTTATGAAATTGGCACCGCTAAGCATGTCTGACAAATAATATTAGGATCTCTAAGCTTTGAAGTTTTGACCAAGTTCACCTATGTTGCACTGCAGGTAGATGCTTCACTTTACATGATGCAGTGAAGAGCCTTCTGCCAGAGTATTTTCTTGACAAATCCTTGACCAATGAAGAATCATTGACTGTAGGTGATGAGTATGAACAAAGAGTTTCCTCTGAAGATGCAAGCAGCGATAGAAAGGCCGAAGAGGAAGTAGAAAACTCAAGCGAACATATCACGTCTTGCTATCAACATGATGATGCTGAAATCAAGCTAGTTCGTATCCAAGGTATTCATCCGAAATTGGAGATACCATTTTCTTGGGTGGCAAACAACTTAATGAACCCTGAGCACTTTCTTCATATCTGTGTGTATTTGAAAGTTCCACAAGCCAATACCATGTCATAGGTAGGTTGCATATCAAATCAATTTCGCCATGTTATTAAAAACAAGGAGGGGGGGGGGGGGGGGGGGGGGGGGGGGCCATCTTCTATTGTCCACTTTGAAAGGCATTTACTGTATAAATGTACAGAAAGATTAATTGTCAATATATATCCGCCATCCACTAGATTTCCTAGGATATTCTTTTTTTCTCCTTGGTTCAATTTGATTCAGCGACTGAAATAAGAGAATTTGAAAGGAAGGTGTTTTGCTTTCATCTTTGCTCTTCTTTTTTTGTCTGTCCAAGGCTCATGAGATTTGTGCCGTGACAGTGACAATGGATTGTATACCTTTAGATGCAGTCAAGTACAAAGCACATAAGGTTAAGCAGCGTTATAGCCACGTGACCATGTCATTAAAGCACTTCGCAACATCGTGGAAGATTATTATCACCAGATCAAGAGTTAGTTAGTGACTCGTCTGGTAAAGGTTAAAAGCATGTCTAAAGTTGACCATTTGACACGACAAAGGACAGTTACCATCAGCTCCAGACCTAAAACGTGCCATTTGAAGATGAGGATCCACTAAAATAATATTTTCTAAATTCTAGTAAAGCACTTTACGCTAAAATCTCAGATACCAAAATCCATCATTCTAATTGCTTTCATTCAAATGAATTAGATGAACACCGCGTGAGTGTGATAAAAGAAAGTAAGATTTATGTGAAATTACCTCTCAATCATGCATTATTCCACTTCATTAGTTTAGTCCATTTTGTCAAGCGCCGCTAAAATGGACTAGCCAGCACTAGATATCGAATTTACCACATACATACGTCGTTCTCGCATTCATGGAAATCTAACATGAGATATCCTCAAACAAGTGGGAGCAATTATCATTAGATAAAAAACAAGTAGGATTTTATTTACATGATTGAATTTAATTGAAACAGAATAAAGTACAAAAGGGTCTTGAGTAATGATATCCCTACCCCATGTATGCATCCATCAGAATTAGTTTATTTATTTGAGACGGAGATTGATGATGTGATGCTCGAACCAGGAGCTCCATTCATACAGGTTCTTTTAATATGTGAAATAAATGCATGCAGCCAACCCTACAAGATATTTATGTTTATATGTTTTTTACTTTTCCCTTGGATATGTGCATATGCAAATCTGGCTTGTCAATCATAACTGCATAAGTATGTTTACCCACAATCTCACCAGCCCCAAAAACAGACTAGAAGATTGTACGAATTGCAAACTTGCCCCTATTAGTACTGCAAAGAGCCCAATAGAATGATGAATAATAACTTGTGCTTTAAGTAACTTGACTACCAACCAAGCCACTATGATCTGAGTGGAGGAACTGACTAAGCTTGATTTTTCTTCTTATGCCTTCAACGATCTAGTGCAATAAGAACATAAATTTAGTTGAAATTAGGATTGATTACATTGGAAAATTCTAAGTAATTCGTACATAGGAGTTGTTCCTAACCCCTACACCTCAGCCACTCCCTCCTTCTCCCCCATCTTCAAACTTCATCCATAGATCCTTTATTTCTTCTGAAAAATCAGCTCAGCTGGCAATAAGGAGGGGAGGGTGGCTTGTCGTTGGGTTGGGTAGTTCACTGGGTTGATGCTTATTATTGAAACCAGAATCAATGGGACATGGGGAAGGAATTAGGGTTCAATTTGTCAGAGACTGCACCGAATTTGGGAGGGAAGCTGGTGGGAAGTAAAAACTATGTAAAATGACCATTTTGGCCTTAGATTTAAAAAAAAATGTAACAGATTTGACAACTGGATTGATGGTGTGAGAGAAAGTGAAGTTGAGGACAATAGGAGCCAATATTTAAGTCAGAGGACTAAAATGTAAATTATATATAAGTTCATGGACTTAAAATGACAATTATGCCTCTAAATTTGACAATGTAATAGATATGGCGATAGGACCAACGAGGCTAATGAAAGTGGAATTGAGGCATTACAACAACCATTTTCTCAATTCAAAGACCAAAATGTGAATTATGTACAAGTTCATAGACTATTGCTCATGAAAATGCTATTTTATTATTATTATATAGTGATAGCGGGCGATAGTGGTGGGATAAGTACAATTCCAACACATATAAATTACATAAACAGAGAATTATATTCATATTTCATCTCAACTCTTTAATGGTTGGAGTCAAAAGCCTCAAAGGCCACTAATTAGGTAATAATTGGGTTGAATTATTTCCAAAAGCGAATTGAAAATTTGAAAGTAGACTGGTTATATATAATAATATATAAAGCTCTGATTGTCCAACAATGGCAGCATCCAAAATTCACTCTTCCTCTTCAAACAATTAAATAATAAGAGGATCTATCTCATCTCAAGTAGTCTCAACCAAAAAATAAGAAACAGAAAGCAGTGCACTGGTGGGTGTATCTGTCTGTTACTGATAATGTATGTGACTGAAAGTGAGCTACAAGATAATATAAGCTAGAGTCCAAAAAAGCGCTTACAGGCTTTAAGGATCTTGCCTCCTTTGTGCTTTTTCTTCATAGATCTTGTTGTCCCCCAAGCAGCAGCTTGATCTTCATCATCATCAATGGGTGATGATGTTAATGTTGTTGTAGATTGGTCATGGATCCTGCAATACCTCTCTGACACTGAAGAAGATCTTCTCATTGAGAATGCTCCTTTGAATGCAGACTGAAATCCAGACGCAGCTGAAGAAGAAGAAGAAGAGATGGAGTTGTTCCTTTTCAACACCACCACACTACCAAAGCTCTCTCCAACACTATTGCCTTGTTGTTCATCATCTTCATCTCCTTTCTGATCTTGGGTTGTGCTGTTTTTCTTGATCTGGAGATTGGTTTCTTGGGTTTTCTTGGTGGGGTTTGTGGTGTTGGATTTTTGAGTTGGGGAAAATGATACAAGATCTGAAAAGTCTATGGATCTTGAGTTTTGGGAGTGCCTCATGATGTTGATCTTGGAATATTTATCCATTTTGGTGTGTTTTGAAAATGGAGGTGTGGCTTGTGAATACAGACAGCTAGCTAGCTAGAAGCATATACACCAGAAAGAAGAAAGAAGAAGAGAAGAAGAGAAGTTAGAGGTAGAGCTTGAATTGGCGGAGGTAGATGGTAATTTGCTTATGCTTATAAAGACAATGGAGCTTTTGAAAGTGGGGCCTTGTGAGTGCGGGAAGGTCCAAAGGATGGGGTATAGAAGGTGAGAAGAAACTGGAGACATGTTGTGGATGAGAAGACTCGTGAGTTGAAAATAGCTAAAGGGTAGATTCCTAACCATCTGGTGTGCATTAAAAAGTGAAAGATGTCAGATTTGGCAACATATTGATGGTGTAGTAACAGGAGAATAGGGAAAAGGTTTATTATTATTATGCATGTAAGGAAAAAAGGGTGTCAATTGCGGTTAATTACAAGTTTTTCTTTTTATGATAAATAGTGTAGGAAGTTTGGTATACCATCGATATTTTTTTACCCAAAAAAATATATATATATATTGGGATTTTTCATTATAACATTTTAACTTAAAGAAGTTGAAATTCCAAAAACATAATTTTATTTCACTAGAAATGAAAACGAGTACAACAACATTGAAAATGAAAACGCGTACAACAATGCTGAAAATGAAAATGAGTACCACATGACTTAAATTAAAAATAACATTAACTCTTGTAGCTTAAGTGATTAAGAGCATCTACCCATCAAGTCTTAAGTTTGATTCCCCCTCTCTTCAATATCACTTGTATAATAAATAAATAATAATAATATTAGCTAAACACACAAAAACACTTTCACTGCTTCTCCTCTCAACTGTCAATGAATTTGACATTCTAGTCAGGGTTGAACGGTTGTTAGAGTCTAATGGAGTATACCTTACAAAAAGGACATAAAACCTTTAAGATTGGAAGGTTTGAAAATTGAAACTACTCATGATCAATAGATGTGGTATGTTTCTACAAATCGAAATTTTATATAAGGAGAATATTTAGTTTAAAAGTAGTGAAGCCGAAGAAGGGCTAAAAGTTAGCCCAAGTCATCGTGGTTGTTCTATTATTTTATCTTATTTTTTGGGTTAGTCTTTGACTTTGTTTGGGAATGCTTTTTGAGGTGCTAAAAACGTTTTTAATAGCGTTTAGCTGAAACAGTTAAAAGTACTTCCGAGTTTGAAAATACTTATCCAATATACACTTTGATTTTTAACAATTTTTTTGACATATTTCTAACAAAAGAACACTTGACAAAAGTATGCCCGAACAAATCATTTCCCATCCACTTCAATCGACGAGATGCGATGTCTTTATTTTTTTTTATTTACTCTTTCTCATACTCTCTTTAGGTGTAGAAATCATGATGAAGAACCTTCCCTTTTACCAAAATCAAATGGGGAAGTGAATGGTTGACCTAAATTTTGTTTACAACTATTTTGATGCTTCAACGAATTTTGTGAAAGGTTGAATTGGGGTAAGATGAGTTGCCAATAACGCATCCCATCTAGAGTGACTGGTGGTGGTGATTAGGTTTGGGGCTTTTTTTTTTTTTTTCCTTTTCTTTCAAAGTTAAGAAGAGGAAAGTGAAGAAACTCACACATATTGGTACCATGAGGTCTTGAATCCAGGACCACTTGGGAGAGCACCAAGGGTTTGGGCTAATCCAACTAGCACCCCATTGGTATTACATTTGTAAGGAGGCTAGAATGAAGGATTATAGTGAGGGGTTATAATGAGGGTCTCTAATAGTTGTTTGATATAGTCTTGTAAAAATTGTCCAAGCCTGATGGGCTAGTCTGAACTCAACCTTGCTTTTTGGGCTATTGGCTGGCCCAACTCATTATTATGGGCTTATTACATCATGTTTTTTTTTTCTTATTAACTTCGTACCATGATTAAGTTTCCCGAAAGTCGTACTTTAATTAATTATATATGTGGCCTGTTTGATAGGGTCATATAGGGCCGTTCATGAGCCCCAAAGTTTTTGGCCCGTGGATAGAGTTTAGGCTTAGCCTATTTTAAATAGGGCTAAACTAACCCATTCAATTCTTAGAGCAAAAAAAGTTCGTAACTAACTAGGGTCTGAAATAACCCTCAATAGGGCCGGACAAGCCCATTTTACATGCCTATCTAGAAGTATCTAACTCAATAAGTGGAGTTACATAATGTAGGGCGAGGGAAATACAAATTGAATTAGTAGAAGAAAGGCAAGCCACTATTTGATTACTAACATGTATTTGTGGTGCCTTATTTTGAAAGACTAGGCGATTGCTTTGTTCCCAGCAAACAGTAAAACATTTAATTATATAGGAAAGTGAAAGATTAGACCATCGAAACCATTCTACAATATCCTCATTTTGAGGCAAGTGACTAATTTTTGTCTCAAAAAAACATCGAGTGACAATTATTCTTAAAATAAAAAAATATGGTGCAAAATAGAGATAGAAAGTGTGCCACTGCTACAAGTTGAGCGCCGTTTGGACAATTTATTTATATTATATTTGTTGATCAACTAGCAATTAAAAGTCCATGACCCAAAAAAATAAAAAATAATACATTGGGGGCCCACCGTTCCTTCCCCATACATTTTCTGGTTCTCATAACAACAACTCACGAGTCAATAAAAATCTTTCAAATTCGGTCAAACCCCACAACACAAACTCTCTCTTTCTCTCTCTCTCCCCCCCTCACTCACTCCCGTGCTTTTCGCACATTTGACATACATCTCTCTCTCTCTTCTCTCCCTCAGTAGGGTTTCTCTTCCGAAAACCTAGTCCTCGAGCCAGGGTTTTGTATAATCGAAGCCGAATCTCGCACTGGCATTGCACAATTCGCAAGAATTACGAGTAGAACGACTGCGTTTCAGCTCTGTTTCCTGCCAGTTCCATTCCTAGTTTGAGCAAAAAAAAAGTATTGCATCCGCCTAATTTCTGCAAAATATTCATACATTTACACATTTAATTACACTTTTTGGTTAGCTCGACCTTGAATTGTTTAATGTGAGCTATATTTTCAGCTTGGATCTGGTTTCTGTGTAAAATTTGTCAACTTTTCAATACTTCTGAGCTGAATTTATGGACTCTAATGATAGCTTCTGGATTAGGACATAAGCGAAGCTGTATGTTGAGTTTTTATAAACTTATATTGTGAAAAATGCAGACTTTGGATCGTTGTTTGGTGAAAAATAGCGATGTGCTGAGTGATGGCGCTTAAGGTTCGAGCTCCAAAAGCTGCTGAGATTGCGATTGCATCAATTGGGCATGGATATGATATATCCATCGATTTAAGGCTCAAGTACTGCAAAGGAGAGTCGTACACTTCTCGATTGATTGAAATCGATGATGATGGGGGTCGTGAGATTGTTCTTCCAGGTGGGATTACAATCCCCAATGTTCCCAAATCAATAAAATGCGATAAAGGAGAGCGCACACGCTTCAGGTCCGATGTTCTCTCTTTCCAACAGGTATCTTCAGTTGTTCTCAATCCCAATTCTCACATGTTTCGGTGTGCATACCACCATTGCAGTTTTGTTATCTAAAATCTAAAATCTAATCTTCATATGTGTGGCCTGTTTTTAAACAGTTGTACATATGGATACAATACAATCTAGCAAAAATGTTATTTGTATACAGTCTTTTATGCTTGTTTGATGATTATAGTAGTTTAACTAACACAAAAATGGACAAAACCACGAGATAGCTGAATGCTGATTGCCCTGCCCCAAGAAAGGAACAAAAAAAGTCCTAGTGCGAAATCCAGGCTCCTTGTTGTTTGGTCATGGGGACTGGGTGGTGTTAGGCTGGATTTCCAGTAATGAACAAATATTTGAATGCTGGATTGCATACCCTTAAAAGTACCAGAGTAGCTTCTATGCTAAGATACTGCATTAGATTCTTCTAAGTGAATTTTATTTGTCTATTGTGATTTTGCTTTAAGCATGTAACGTGGTAGTAGAGCAGAAAGTGAATTTGCTGCCTTTTTTTATATTTTTAATCTCTCTCGTCTTCTCTCTCCCTTGCAGATGTCAGAGCAGTTCAACCAGGAAATTTCATTGACTGGAAAAATACCCTCAGGTCTTTTCAATTCTATGTTTGAATTCTCAGGCTGTTGGCAGAAAGATGCAGCTAACACTAAGACCCTTGCTTTCGATGGGGTATTCATCACTCTCTATACCGTTGCACTGGAAAAATCTCAGATGGTACTACTTGATAACGTTAAAAAAGCAGTCCCATCATCATGGGAACCTGCTGCATTAGCAAGGTGAATTACTTGATAACATTAGTGTCTATCTACATGCTGGGTTTACAGAGTTTTTGGGCAAATGATAACCTTAGCGCTGATCTACACGAAGCTCAGTCTTTAAAGCTTCATGTCTTTAATTCATACTACAGTTTATTGACTTCTGATAGGAAGCTTTTCTTTGTAATATACTTTTCAAATGCTATTTGATTTGCCTATGCCATGCACATACATGCCTTGCATAAGGAGGTATAAAAAGAGAAAAAGGGTAAGAACCATGGTTCATAAGGCGTGTCCAAAATATTTATATACTTCATCAATTCATTTTTAGCAGAATTCTGTTGTACTTGTACCATACTCCTGCACTTCAGTGTTTGGTTATGTGGTAACAAAGTGGACACTAGGGTTGGTCATATTCAATGATGCAAATAACTGACAAGATTCTTCTTTCTGGTTCTGTGCCAGCTAGGAAATATTTTTGCATGGCAAACATTTTGTTTCAAGAAATAACAAGTGTGCTTTGTTATTAAAGAACTCTTCTTAACAATCTTCTCATGTATAACCAGAGGTGTCAACAGCTTTGCAAACTTTTCCTTTCTTTTTTGACTTATTTATTGCCATTTATGTCTAGAGCTTTTATTGTCTAGGGAATGCAAGAACCTCGTTACATTAATGAGCATCTGTTGCCCGAGGATCCTTATTATATTCTGGAACTAAGAAATAACTTTAGTATTCACGCTGCCAAGGAAACACCTCATTAAAAGACTTGCCAAAATTAAATTGCATCCATGCGAGGGACCTTAATTATGTTTCATGGTCATGCATATTCTTGCAAAATTTTCATGTTGATGTATTTATTGGTTTGAACTATATGGCATCTGTAAAATGCAGTAATAGGTGGGGTTGAGTCTTCTCGTGATGAACACAAATGTTATGATATATCTTCTTTCTTTTATTAGTTGTATTTTATCTAAGTGTACTGTATTCAAACTTGAAACTGGAATGTGTTTTTTATAGTTCATGTTCATTCTAGGTTTATAGAGACATTTGGAACCCATATTGTTGTTGGTGTGAAGATGGGAGGGAAGGATGTTATATATATGAAGCAGCAGCATTCTTCAACTCTTCAACCAGCCGATATACAGAAAAAATTAAAGGATATGGCAGATAAAAGGTTTTTAGATGCAAATGGTCAGTATGGTATGCCATCGGAACAAGTTTACAAGAATGACAAGGTTCGTAACGCATCTATGGTACTTAATTTAGTTCAACATTTTAATTTTAGCATATAAATTGTTTCAATCAATAGTATATTTTACCTACAATCTGCTTCCTTACAGTGAGTTTGGTCTTTGGACTGCTAATAACTTTTAGTTTTATTTCTTAATTCTAGAAGAAATCCTGTCTGTTTGGTTAGATAATAAAATTGCTCGTCTTAGTAGATGGCAAGAAGTAGTTCTGAATCTACTGACCTGTTTATAAAAAGAATGGATTACAAAGTATTTGAAGGTTAAAGGTTAATATCCTTTGTTCTGGATAATTTTGAATCTTGGTATTCCAGAGTTTCTAGTGATTATATGTGGGATAGATACAAGGATGTATCCTTTCCTAAATGTGTCAAAATTCCTGAGTTGATATAATGAGTTGAAAAGAAAACCTTCAGAGTAATTCATATTAGACTATGACTTGAAAATCTATTTCATTTTCTTAAAGTTTTCATTTGTGTGACACATGTGCAGGAAAAGCCTGTTGAAACTGGATTACCAAAGATTTGCAAAATGGTTGTTACTGTTGAATAAAATTATTCTTTTGGATGATTTAGGTTATATGGAAGCATAAGTTGATGGGAGTTGTGGTCCTTTTAGGCATAGGAGCTGAAGTAATAGTTTTGCTATTTTGTTTTGGCAGGGATTTATTGTTTCCTTGTCCTTATGGGATTTGATTTTGGATTGCCTAATATAATTCTTTTTATCAACAATGGATTGCCTTAAAAAGTTATTGTCTGAATTAGTTACATATCCTTCTTTCCCCTTCAAAAGGAGATCTTATCTTCTTCTTTTTTTCTCAGTTCGAAATCAGGGAGCAGAGGTTGCGCTTTGCAGATACTAGTCCATCAAGTTCTTATTCACGCAAGGAAGTGCGTTTTATTACTAAACCTCGTTCATTGTCTGACTGAATTCATTGGTTATCAGATATCTTTGTAAATCTTACTTTTTTAAATTGTGCATCTGTGTATTTTGTCACTAAATTACTTTAGTTGCAGGATATTGTAAGCATTTGCAAGAGGAGAGGTGGAAGTGATACGAGAAATCTATCCCATAATGAATGGTTACAAACTGTTCAGTTTGAACCTGATGTAATTGCGATGTCATTTATACCAATTACCTCTCTGCTGAATGGAGTTCCAGGGAGTGGATTCTTGAGCCATGCCATAAATCTTTATTTACGATGTAAGCAAAAATTATTCTGTTTGCATCACTGTTGCATTTGATTCTCTATTTACTGCATTTAAAAATCTTGACTCTCATTTGTGTATATCTTATCTATAGATAGTTTGGTATGTTAGGTTGCCAGAGTTGAAATCCAAATCATTGATGAAGCGGAATCTTATTTGGATGCATGGTATAGATTCACAGTTTGGCAGCATGTCATATATTTGGAAAGAGAACATGGACTTGCATTTGCACATGCCGTAGGAAGCTGCTTATTTACATTTATTTATGGTTTGTTAAGTTTTAGGAGTCAGGAGTTCTTCTGCTGGAGATGGGCTGTTGTTGTCACCCGTGGGTCTAATTTCAGGTTTCTAGCCGTTGATGCTTGTTCAAGATTATGTGCAATCCTAATCTGAGGTGCCATAGGTTGGGATGGGCAATGGGTACCCATTTGGTGTTAGGAATTGGTGGTGGTGATGGTGACAGTTGTGTGTCTTTTGCATACCCATTGCCCATCCCTGGTGCTAGGACTCAAATCCACAACCTCCCTCTTAAGGGGAAAGGCACTGCTGTGTAACAAGGGTCAGTGGTTTTCTATCTATTTAGGCCTTAAAAGCCCCAAGCTAAATTCTTTTTCCATCCCAGCCAAATCTCTAAGACTGCAGTTGTCTTTCCTAAACATTTTCTAAATAGAAGTTTCTTGAATTTTTTTTTTTTTCACTTTCTTTGGTATTGATTTGTAATTTTTTTTAGTTTGTGAAAGAAACTAAATATAGATAATAAATTTACTGAGATATTGAGTTTTTGAAGGCATCATTTCCTAAACTAAAACTACGTCAGATTTTCATGTGTAGCTTCTAAAACCTTTTATTTGTAGTTTCCAGGAAAGTATCCTCCACCATGTTTTGTTTTCTTAGAAGAATAAAATATGAGCTATTGGGAAATTTGATGCCAAAAAAAAAAAAGTGTCTGTTTAAGTGATGAAGCACTCTAGCGTATGAATGTAGTGGCCGTGCATATACTGCCTACAATGGAATATTGGGGCCAATTTGTTTTGACTAAGAGGAGATTACAACTTCCAAAACCGATTGTGCTTTTCTAATGGATATTGCACATTTCTGTTATGAAAGCATGCTTGTGAAAAGGAATCATGATCCTTTTAATTTTAAGAGTAACTTAGCACAATTGTTCCATTAATGGAGAAACACCTTCTGGAGCTGAGCAGTTTATAATCTGTAGGGTTGGTCCACAATATTACAGGATAAGTTTTTAGCTTTGCAACAGATTCAAAGCATTATCTTTTTTTTCTTTTTTTTTTAAATAAAGAAAAGAAACAGGAGTAAATTTCAGTTCTGCTCCTATCTTGCAGATAAACCACCAATTGAAGAGCTCCATCAGTTTTTGGAATTCCAGCTGCCAAGGCAGTGGGCACCAGTTTTTAGTGAACTTCCTCTTGGTCCACAGAGGAAACAACAAAGCAATGCATCTCTACAGTTTAGCTTAATGGGGCCCAAACTTTACGTTAACACCAGTCTGGTAATGTATCCCCATGCTTACCTTTTTTTTTTCTTCAGAAAGAAAGAAAAGAAAAAATTTGTTGCGACTGAGTGGTTTAAAATACATTTTTTTATGTTCATGGGACAATTTTTTTTTGTCATGTTGAAGTTGAACCAGTCATTCATCCATTAACTCTAGAAACTGTTTTATTCTGTCTATTTTTAGAACAGAAGGTAATAGAAAACTTTTGTCACCCTGTTCTCATATCTTTTTTTTTGTTTGGTCAATCCCTGTTCTCATATCTAAGTTCTGCAAATCTCTGAATTGATAATGGCCTCTGTTTGAGTGGTGATTTACTGTCTTCGCATTTGTCATGATGCTCCACTAATTCCATGACATAAACTATACCATCTGATTATTGAGCAGAAAATAGAGAGAGAGAGAGAGAGAGAGAGTGTGATGTGAGTACTTCGCATGCTTAAAACAGTTTTCTTTCTGGCAATCATTCTTTGTTATACATTGATATCAGGTTGACGTAGGAAAGAGGCCAGTGACTGGTCTGCGGCTGTACCTAGAAGGCAAAAGAAGCAACCGTTTGGCCATCCACTTACAACACCTATCCTCTCTTCCAAAAATCTTCCAACTCGAAGATGATCCAAATGGAAACTTCCGTCATGATTCCTATGATCGTAAATACTATGAGAAAGTCCAATGGAAGAACTTCTCTCATGTCTGCACTGCGCCTGTGGAGTCTGATGAGGATCTTTCAATAGTAACTGGAGCCCAGTTACAGGTTGAGAATTATGGAATAAAGAATATCCTCTTCTTGAGACTCCGATTTTCTACTGTTTTTGGGGCTACAGTTGTAAAGCATCCTGAATGGGATGGATCACCAGGTTTGGCACATAAATCTGGACTCATATCAACACTAATCAGCCATCATTTTACAACAGTTCAGAAGCCACCTCCACGGCCAGCAGATGTGAACATAAATTCTGCTGTTTACCCTGGGGGTCCTCCGGTTCCCATCCAAGCTCCAAAGCTTCGGAAATTTGTTGATACAACAGAGATGACAAGAGGGCCACAAGAGACTCCAGGTTATTGGGTTGTCTCTGGGGCAAGGCTAGTGGTTGAGAAGGGCAGGATTTCACTTCGTGTGAAGTATTCTTTATTGACTGTGATATTACCTGATGAAGAGTTGGAGGGACATTAGCTCATTCTGCTTTTTGTCAAATTAAAATGGAAAAGCTCCCAAGAAGAAAAGAAGTTACATGGTATAGATGTATGGTACTAAGAGGAGGAAGAACGGGATGGATGTGAGAGGGTGAGGGTATTTGAAATCAGAGGGCTAGGATTCGTGTATATTTCATTTCTCACCTCTGATGTCATTTGTTTTGAATGTAGATTTTTCTGATCTTCACAAGTTCATAACAGGGCAGGGTTCTGTCATTTGCAAATTTATCTGATGTAAAATTTTGGGTGGGGTATATGAGCTGAGCTTTCGGCTTTCAATGGTTTGCAGGTTGGGTAGGCTTCAGCCGTGGTGTCTAGATTTGGATGAATTTACCGTAACAGAAGAAGCGGTTTCGTCTTCCTTGTAAACATATAGGGAAAGGGAATCAAAATCCATTTTTGCATGGAATTGACATTCCAGAAATAATTTCATTTTACAAGCTAAGCTCCTAAATCAGTTATGCCTTTGAGTTATTCCTCCAGACAATTTTTAATTCTTGTGTTTCTACTAAATTTTTTTGGATATTTCTACAATATTGTGCACCCCCTTACGACCGTAGACTTATAACAAAAAGAGATATTTGTTAAAATGTCACCTTAACTTATACCTTAGTTTCAATTTGTCATCTGAAAAAAAAAAATTAAGTGAAATGTTACCTGAATTTTTCAAAATCCATGATTTGTCACCTGAGTTTAACATCATCCAATTTTCCATCTATTTTTAAGGGTATTTTAGTCTTTATTTTCAAGAATATTTTAAAAATGGAAACAATTATTATTAAAAAAATAAAGCTTAAATGTAAAAATGGATGGGGGTTAAATGTGAAAAGATATATAATTTTTATAAATTTCAAGGATCTTTTAATAATTTTTTATATAATGATTTTTCCATTTTTAAAATACTCTTGAAAATAAAAAGACTAACATACCCTTGAAAATAGTTGGAAAATTGGATGATTTTAAAGTCAAGTGACAAATCATATATTTTGAAAAATTCAAGTGACATTTCACTTAAATTTTTTTTTCAAGTGACAAATTAAAATTAAGGTATAAGTTCAGATGACATTTCAATGAATATCCCTAATAAAAAAGTCAGGCTCATAAAAAAGGCCCTAAGCTTGGCTGCTCGTTGTGCTGAGAGCCTTAGTTTTGTGCCATTGACCCTCTTCTAGCATGCTAAGGTCCTTAGATGAGACCCTATCTTTCAGCCATTGGATCAAATTAGTTAGTTTAATCCAACAGTTAATAAATACAACATCATCTAAGGCCTCACTATAGAATACCGGGTGGATTATTTTTGTATCTTGCATTATCTGTATATCTCATTCAAACTCTGCGCACTTGGACTAGAGTTTTAATTTTTCAATTATGCAATTGCTTCCTTCTAATTCAACTATTTTGCCACACAAATTTCAAGTGGGCAATAATTTTCTCCAGAAAGAGAGGGAAACCACAAAATACAGCAAGGAATATCTGATTTTTGACAAAAGTCCATAGTCAAATGCTGATTATCTGGTGAAGGATAGTATGTTCTTGCAGAAGACAGCTTTTAATAGAAAAATTTAGTATGGAACTGAAGAAATATGACCATTTTGTAGATATACAAACAGCCCCGGTAATTATGATGCCGCAATGGAAGTATGTATATCCTAAGGAAGTACCAATTTATGTTCATGGGAAGGCCAACAAATCCCTTCCCTAGAGCAGGAGGGGAGAGGAGCAGGCTGGGCAAGGTAGGTAGGATACTGCTGTCCTGGCATCAATACTGAGAAATCAGGCGCATAAGATGTCGAAACCTGTAAGATGAACAATCAAGATCAGCTCAAACAAGTAGATGAAGTGATTAGAAGAGTTCACATTTTAAGGCTGGGTTGAGCTCAGAAAAGTGAAGAGTTCTCAATCATTTGAAGCACAGAGAGCTTGCAGAAGCAGACATAACTAGGGGAAAAAGGACAGTGCAAAAAGTACTCAAATCTAAAAACTCCCCTGTTCTTGTAGAAGAATAAAAGGGGAAATGCAGGTGAAGATATAACAACTTGGAATGCTAGCCATTTTGTCATTCATGCATGATAAGAAAGCACTTTCTTTTTTTTGCATCAGAAAAATTTCAGATTTCCCTTCCAATTATGGAAGTAAAACTAGTACTTAAAAGGGAATGGAGAACATTAAAAATCACAAGGGTTTGAAATCAGATTGGAACATATTAAACACAACATAAAATTCCTCTTATGTAATTACTTCAACAACAATATGAAGTAGGAACTTACAGTTTGTGGAATTCCATGCTTCTTAAAAGTGCCAGACTCTAGAGAACCATGAGTTGCGCCTTCAGGTGTGGAAAAGGAAGGACTTGGCTTGAACAAATGTTCAAAGATGGCCATGATAAGAAACATAGATATCAAGATAGCTGTGGCAACAAATCCAAAAGAAATGGCATTCATGGATGTCCCAGAGCTTTTCCATTGCACTTGCCGATCAATTCCTGCTTGAGACGGGCTTGAGTCTGAACTTGTATATATGTTCCATGGTTTTGCTCTTGCAGAACCAATCTCGTTCATAGTCCCACTCACTAGGTTTTTGCTTTCTCCCCACTTTAAAGCTAATTTCGGGGGCGAAGGGGGGTTGGGGTATTTGCTATGGATGCTGTAAGAACTAATTGGTGAGAGTGATCAAATGCAGGCTTCTACCTAATTCAGATGTTGGTAACATTTTGATTCTTCTATAAGATTTTCTTTGCACACATATATTGACGCCTCAAGCTGAAAAAGAAAACATGAAAAAGACCTTTAACATTCTGATATAAGGATGATTCAAAACCAATGTTGCAAGAAATCACAGTAAAGATGTATAAAATAGAAAGAAAAGAAAAATGTAGCTATTGCCTCTTTAAATACCAACAAAAGAGAAGCTCTAGACTTGTACAAATGCATTGATTATGTCAAGTACCACTAAAGGCACAGTATTGGTTATATTTCCTGGGGATGAGTAGTGAACAAGGCAATCCACATAGATTATGACATTACCATTCTGATCAAGAAAATCAACTTTGGAACTCTGGACAACCACTCATAAAGCAGTAAAATAAGCAAATAATTGAAACATTTTCTTGAAGAATATTGTATGATAGTTCAAACGGTTTAAGGATTTCTTCAAAGCTGATATCATGAATTTAAGCTACAAATAATCTTTCATAACTTGGAACATGTGATATTTGTATGCTTAAAAAGATAATTGACCATGAGGCCTTTCACGGTCACCAGACTGTCAATGTATCTTCAAATTTCTTATATTGCTCTGGGGAAAAATTCCACAACACTCAGCTGAAAACAATACTATGCTTAAGCTCCAAAACAGGTCAAAGAAAACCTGAAAACAGAAAAGACTTCAGACGAAGAAGTCTAAACGTGTCAATTGCTAACTTAAAGGCACTTGACTGCTTCAGGGCACAGGAAGGAGGAGAATGAAAAGTACAGTTTGGACAGAAAAAATGTTGAGTAGCATTCTGGAAACTGCTTAAATAGTATACGTTTTATGATAGTCATCATCAACACTTAAAAAGAGTATTTTCTCCACCAAGAAAAAGGACAGATTTCCTTCAAGTGAAATTTAAAAACCAATTCGTAGAAGTGTTTGGAAAGATTTATACTTGGTCCAAAAAACCAGCTACTCAATCCAAATAACCAGCCTACTCAATTAAAACAATGCAAGCCTGCTTCCGGACACTCAAAGAAAGAGGGCAATTATCACAATCATCTCCAAATAAGAAATGTACACACAAAAATATTCACTGCAGAAAGGGTGACTCTAAAAATGGACTTAATTGAGTGAACTCTGCTTATAATATGAGGTAAAAATCAGTTCAACTTCATTTCTAACAGACCTGGGTTCTAAAATGGAAGACAAGAGTGAACCCAGCAGATCATTTTCACTCACTTGTTCCTAATTTTCATTCTTTGAGAAGCTACTGGAGATCATAAGCTGGGTTTAAAAATGCAAATGAGATCAACACAAAGAAAAAAATGACACTTTAACAAAAAAAAATTTCAACAAAAAAAAGTTGATGTTTAATGAGTCCTCTAGACTTACCTGGTCTTAGAAGCAGTAAAGCCATTGGTTTTGGTTCATACATATAGCATTAGCAACAACCATAATCTTAGTCTCTGATTCCATAGCTTTGCTGCTACGAAAAAACAAGACACCAACACTTCTCAATGCATTACTTAAAGGAAGCAGCTCACCCAGCTTTATAATATCTCATAGAAAATGTAAAGACAAAGTTATATGAAAATCCCATTGGCACAACTTTTCTTTTTTATGGTTTGATGTTGATGATCCTGATGCCTAGCTTAATGGATACTATACCTTGTCTGAAGAAGCAAACTTAAAGAAATCAAAAGAATGGGCCTCCCTGTCTGTGTAGCCAAAAACAAAAGTGGGGCACATTGGTGCTTTTTAAAAGTTGGCAACTTTTTTTAAGTGCTAAATCTTCATTTATGTCGCAATTTGTAATTCTAACCCCAACTCATTAACCCACATGAACCCATCTGCCTCTTGGTGGAAACAAGCAGAGAAGCTATGATTTCTCAGCCATTCTGATCATAATTAACTGCATTCTCTTTACATAAACTTATGAATTAGTAAAAGATTATATGCATCAAGTGCTTAACCATCATGCACAATGCACACATATGATCATTCTAAGTTTCTAACTATCATTTAGATTCAACATAACAAATAGGAGAAAATCCACACGGTCAGGCCAGCTAGACAAAGATTAGAGTTGATAAAAAATTACTCTTTTTGTGGAACCAATTTTATGAACTTTTCTTTTGGTTCAAAAGTCACAGAGATAGCATCAATGACTAACCCAATTCAAATCCAACATTAACATTTGAATGTAATCATGGAAAGGTGACAATATCTCACATAATCTCCAATAATTACCCACTAAATAAAAGAAAGAGAGAAATAAAAAGAAAGAAAAAGCTGCTACAGATTATTAAAACAACCTATATGCAACTAAAGGCTGCTGCAATTTGCAAAGAGAAAGAAAGAAGGCATAGGCATTGATTTTTAGATGGCTTTGCCAAATTGGCATTGAATAGGGTTTTGGGTTAAAGCGCACACACCTAACAAAGCCAGAGGTTATGAAAATACCAGAAAGAGAGAAAGAATTCAAAATGAAATAAATATTTAAGGTGGGTGGGAAAGAAAGAAAGAAACGTGGAGAGAGAATCAATGTTGGATAACTTACAGCTGTGCTGTACCAGATGAGGAATGATTCAAGAGAAGAAAGAAATGGGATGAGAGGGGTAAGCATAGCAAACATAAAGAACAGAGCTACAGAAAAGTGGTGATATAGGCCACATTTATTTATTTGTTCATCATATTTTCTTAAACCCATGACTTTTGTTTTGTCAGAATCACTAAAGCCAATACCTGTATTCTTTGCAAAATCCCAGTACACTCAAAGCTAAATTTTGCAGGAAAGGACCATACTGTCTAACTCAAAGCTAAATTTGAAGTAAATAGTCACTCTCTCAATCACAAAAAATCGATAATCCAACTTAGACAACCACGACTCGAACTTAAAATCTCTTTCAACGTTAGAAAAAAAAAAAAAGGTATCCTCAGACTAAGAATCAGAACTAGTTTATAAGTTTACGGAGAAACGGGCTCGTTAAATTACCTGTAAGCCAAGAATGCTTTACCCAAAATAAAAATGAAATAAAATCTGGAAGTGAAGAAATCAAAATATAATGAAAAAAGTAAGCCTAGAGAGGTGCATACATTCATACATACATACATACATACATACATACATATTACACATAAAGAATATATTAAAGTAAATGCAGAGAAAAAGGAAGAGGGGTAAGCCTTGCCTTGGTAGTAGGGGGGGTTTTGTTTGTTGCCGTGAACCCATTGAGTGCGAGGCTTTTGTCAACAAGGCCATCAACATGTCTGAGAATGATGTGAAAGGCTATCTAGACTACTCTTTCATATTCCTAATATTGAGAAAGGAACCATCATTTTTATCTAAAAACAATCAAATGCAAACAACAACAGCATAAAGTGAACATCTTGTTAACTTAAACAGTGAATAAAAGTTTCAGAGCAAACAATAAAAGTGCACAACTAATTCCAATAACTTAACCTTCTGGCCGGAATTTTATTATTTTTTTTTTTAATACAAGCAATATTGGAATATGGGGATTCAAATAAAGGAGTTCGGGTGAGGGAGCCCCTTGTTTACCTAGATTTTTTTCAATCCTTTTATCCAAGGTCTGCTGATCAACTCTTCATCTTCCTCGCAATTTAATTATAAGTTATAACAAACAAAATTAGATAAAATTATGAATTCAAAGGCAAATTAAATTAAAAGTGAGCTAAAATGCCATGTCAAATCAGAAAAAGAGAAATGAAGTATGATTCCCTTTTTAATGAAATTACCCATTTCATCACATGAAAGATTGTTACTTTTGATTTCCATGTAAGACATTTCCACAAAGCAAAGCAAAGGGACCCCATGAAGAAAAAGCACACCGAAGCATAGTTGAAAATAGATTGAAACGCATATGTTTTTCTTTTCCTTGGAGACTTAGCAAGCAAAACACTTTAAAATTATCTTCTCATACTATAGAGTCTACAGTCCAAAGGAAATGAATGCACAAAGAATTTGCATGGGAAAAGAGTTGAAACAACTTGTTTTGCTTTTTCATATCACCTTCATAAGTTCTGCTATTTTCTCTCTTTACTTTAGGCATACTCGGTAATGACCCCCACTTTATTCATGATCTTCATAAGGAAACGTATGAAGGATAAAAAAGAAACAAAGATGGTGCACCCTTATTTGTGTTTTCTTTAAACTCATGTTGGCAAGTGCTTATACCAGTAGCGCTTATGTCAAGAGGCGCTTCTATAAAAAAAGGTTGTCGCATATATTTTAGTCAAACAAAAATATTCTCAGTCTAGCAAGAAAGCATTTCTATAGGTTAATGCCTAGTTGAGAAATTATAGCAGCTTCTTCTGCCTATACAACACAACTCTTGTTTAAGCAGAACTTGGGCTTCTCTCCAGTGTTCTGCAAGCCTTGCAAATAAGGATTAAATAATCAACTCCTGACCCAAATCTAATCTAATGAGAAGGCAAGAACCAAATTCAACCATCAACCCCATAAAACAAATTAAACCAAGAACCAAATATATAAAATAAATAAAAAGCTCCATACAACAACCTGGCCTAGAAGGCCTACCAAATGGTTCTAACAAAGATCCCTAGAGAGCCCAGCAAGTCACACAGAGTACATAAAACAACCTACAACTAACATATCCAAGAATAATCAGCATCTGAAAATGTTCACTTCCAGTACAAGGTTCTTTTTGTCCATAAGCTCAAAGATGCAAATATCTCCTTCTTTTAACCAATTTGCCTTTTCAAATGCTCCCCAGCCAGCACTAAATCGGTAGTTTTGAGGATGAAAATTCAAAGTCACAGGCCACAATCTATCTCCGACCAGAAGCCTCACGGTTTGATTCTTCACTGGAGTGAAATGCTTTCGAAAACTAGCTGGAACATGCTGCAGATATAACATATGGTAAATATGGCTCGATGATATATAGTGGAGATGATTTAGAGCTAGACTTTGAATAAAGTGCTACATGTAGAATGTTATAAATCAGTGTCTGAACCAAATGAAGTTGTATAAATCCCTTACCGCCTTACGGGATGGTCCCAAAGTGATTTTGAAGAATGGGTGGCTTGCGACGAACTTGTTGGCAGCTTTAACAGTAGCCCTCAAAGATGAAGATGAAGAAGATGATGGCTTTGATGAAGAGCGTGGCTTTCTTCTGTTTTTCTCTTGAGACAGAGGAAAGAACTCCAAACTCTCAACAGACTTAACATCATCATCTTCATCAATTAGTAAAATCTCCAAACTTTCATCAGTTTCAATCTCTAAGCTCTCTACAGACTTATCATTATCTTCTTCATCATCTTCAATCTCCCAAATTTCTTCTACAGACATATCATCATCTTCTTCTTCATCGGTTCCTTCAATCTGGGGCATTATTGGATATTCAATCTCTGTGCCGCTTTCATCAAATATCAAGACGTGGAATTTGGATTTCCCTTCATATCGGAAGACTAAGCAGCTAACAAAATCAAGAGAGCAAAACTTAGAGAACTCTGGCCAACCCTTTTCAAACCAAAACTCACCAGCACATCTTCTGAGTTTTATTTCACTTTCCGAACCACTTGGAAGCTTAAGGTGTATTTGATCTGATAGATGCTCGCCATGTTTGTCCATAAATGCCTTCGGCACCCTCTGCACAAAACAAAAACTTGTCAACTAGCTAATTCATAAAGCAATCTAGAACTTCTCCATAGCCAACAAAACAAAAAATAGAAAAACAAAGCCCTATATGTAGTGCAGAGAAGTGTTTTGAAAGGTGAGGCATACGTCTCGTAAGTAAGCCTTAAAACGTTGAGGCGTACGCCTCATGAGACACTTTCATGATTTTAATATTAAATAATTAAATTGAAATGCTAATTCTTATTCAAGCATAATAATCAATCCAATATAATCAAATATGATTGTTAATATCACAATAATAAATCCTAAAATATAAAATACTCAATTGTTCATAAAATATTCAACATCAAAGGAAGAATTCAATTCATTCACAGTAAGTTAGATAGCTAACTAGGTCGGCATGATAAATAAAATAAAATAAAAACATTTTGCTGCTCATAAAACACAGGGTTTCCTCTTTCTTTTTTTTTCTTTTTTTTAAAGTCAAATAGGGGCAGGGCAGCATGTTTTCTTACATGGGATTGGGTAGAGGCTAGGACTAATCACAAGGATAGGCTTGGCTTGGACTAAGTCCTATCCTATGTTTGGTGGGGATGCTGGACTAAGAGGGACTAAGGGAAAGTGTGCACTTTTTCACTCCTTAATGCAGGAAATGTATTTTTGTCAAATCAACCCAAACACAAAGCCTTTCAATTTTGCAAGTCAGAATTCACACTTCCAATTTTGGGCTGCTGGGCTAATTAATTTAAGCCCCTCATTTAAACTTGTCTAAAACAAGCCCAGTTAGGAAAGATCGACCCATCGGATCTTAGGTCCGGACTGACGGGGTTCGAACCCGCAAGCACAAAGTCAATGTTGAATCAACAATCTTTAAAGGCAGGATGCCGAGAATCCTCTCTCTATCTACGAAAGAGCAGGCGTGTGTGGGAGTGGGACTTCAGGACAAGACTCTGCAAGACCCATAAAGATGTTAGAGGTTCCGCTCGTTTGTCTTTCTCTGCTTTCTGGAGTTACCAGGCCTCCGACCTCTTTCATGGCTTGAATGGGTCAAGAGAAGTAGCATGAAACGGCGGATCTTATCTCAGACTGAGCACAACGGGTCAATATAGAAAACAAAGCCCTCCTATTTCATTCATAAAGCAGAAGTTAAAGGCAGAGTTGGGGTTTGCTTACAAGTCTTTTGTCTCTAGCATTCGTGTTCATGATCGTCTTCATGAAATGGGGAATTTTCTTTGCAGCCATTGTAGGAGGAAGGAGGAGGAAGGAAGCACTTGAAAGCTGTGGTTTCAATTCTATAGCGGGCAGCTGTGGGGGTGTTTTAATTCAAGTGGGTTGAGCTGAGCTGAGCCAACCAACCAGAAGACAATAAAGAGATTTTGGGGGGAGGGGGAGTATTGAAAGCTTTTTTCACCGAAAGCTTTTTTCACCAAAATGGCAGTGACAGAAAGCACAGAGAGTTTTTTTCACCAAAACGGGCATAGCTTGCTACACCGCTAACCTCATCATTAATACTATCCATCCACCACAATATATGCATATGCCAGCAGCAGCATGCTTCCCCCTTTCAGACAGAGACTAATGCAGCTTTAGACTTGGATGGTCTTTGATGTAAATACTTCAAAAGGAGGGAGACTGATGCTCAAGCTTTAACTGACTTCTCCTCGTTTTTGTTTTGCATTTTAGTTTTTCAATCTGTTTTAGTTTTGTTTGGTGGTCACAAAAAACGCCTGCTACTTGATAATTTTGCTGGCAGTTGCCTGATGATGTACAAGATAGAATTGTAATTACACAAATAAGGTACGGTAGGCGAAAAAATCATCAACTCGTAAGTTTTCAAGATGTGATTCAACTGGTCATTATCGACAAACTTGCAAGAATCCGATAGCACTTCATCCTACTTTGTAGACACAGTGAATAACCTTTTACTCTT